>QLPD01000326.1:0-42956 GCA_003314085.1 Hymenopellis raphanipes
TAAGGGTACCCCCCTCGACCAGTGGATTTTAAGGCACGTCAGGCCGGAGGTCCCCTGTTAAAAGGTAACCCGATTTAGGTACCCCGGTTATCATTCGTCCATCATGCCTGCTCCCCCGGAATTCCTCCAGTTCATCGACGACAACGCAGAGTCGTTCATCCAATGTTTGGCTGAAGCGGTCGCGATACCAAGGTTCGATGCGCATCAGTCACTGAAGACGAAAACAAATAGTGTCAGCGGCGATCCCAAACGCCGAGATGATGTCTTCAAGATGGCGCACTGGCTAGACGCTCAGCTCAAATCGTACTGTGTCGAGACGAAGCTCTCTGATCTCGGAAAGCACATTATGGATGGGCAAGAAGTTAACTCCAATTGCCGCCAGCTATCCTAGGCAAGATCGGGAACGATCCCGCGCCAAGAAGACAGTCCTGTCACTTTGACGTTCGGCCTATTAGTATCCATTGTTGTTTTTCTAATTTCTCTGACCAGGACTCGCATTTTGAATGACCGTATGCACCCATGTCCTAGCTATTACCTCATTGAAACAAAGTATCAAAATCCTCACAGTTCGCCTACGGAATAGCACCGCCTGGTCGTCCCCAACCGGCTCGCTCTCACCAGAAACATTGCGCGTCATAGAATCGTCTTCGCGTATTCTGAATCGATCGGGCCAATTGACGCAGGTCTGCTCTCCTCCCAACCTCTCCGGACCCAGATAGATTACTGCTCATTATCCACGACATATTCAGGTATCTTAGTCGCTTTCCAGTCGAATTGCGGTCGTACCCAAGCTTTGGAACGGTGTTCTTTCGCTATCACGTTGGCCGCACACGTCCCAAAACGGCTGCGCTTCTTTCACGCGCGTCATTTCAACGTCATCGAGAAGCGCGCCTCTGGGCATATAAAAGCCAGCTCTGAACGAAGACGAACGCCAGTTCCCTCTTGCCCTCTTTCACCCACCATCTCCTCTCATACATCTCACTCCACGATGACTGACGCAAGGTCTGTGCATGTCTTTTGTCGAAAGAGTCGTCCAACTTACGCGTAACTACAGCAAATCCTCTGGCCAGTTCAACTCTGTCGTTGGCAATGTCAAGCAAGCTGTAAGAATCGTTTTACGCGTTATCGTCGTCTAATCTATTTGTGTCTACAGGCCGGAGAGGCCATCGGCTCTAACTCCATGCGCGATTCTGGCAAGAAGCAACACGCCGAAGGCGAGGCCGAGACCACCGCCGCCAAAGCTGAAGGATACGTCGCTGGAACTATGGACTATGTCAAGGTTAGCTTGGGCTTTTCTTGTCGATGAATTACACTCAAATTTGCATAAGGGCACTATGAACTCCGTCGCTGGAGCGGTTATGGGCGATTCGACTCAGCAAGCTAAGGGTATGTCAACATTTATTAGGCTTTGAGGATTCGACTGACACCGTTATAAGGAAACGCCCAGCAAGAGAAGGGTAACATGCAGCAGAACATGAACAAGTAGAAAGCACGATTCGCGCGATTGTATACCACCGTTTTATTATAATTTGAATCTTCTACACTCGATCCTCTGGCGCGTTAGTACCTGATGAAAGTTATCGTACGCACTGTGAAATGGAGCGAGCATCCGCGCGTTCCTGATTGTTTGGATCGTGTCGAGGTTGACGTCCCTTTCTTTGAATCATGAAGCTGATCATAGGGAGTGTCGTTCGAGACGGGTCGGTGTTGTTGTAACGAAAGTTGGATATTATGGCACCTAGCATTGTTCCAGCAAGATCGTACAAACGAAAGGTTCCTCCAGGGGGCTATCGGCCGGTAAGTCCGCGAAACTAGGGTCTGGCTTGGGGTTTGCGCTCAGCAGGGTCCACGGTAACTGCCGGCCGCCATCAGTGCGCCCATTGAATCCATATCGGGCTGATCACCGCGCTGTCGCTGCCTCTGCCTACCGGGAGAAAATTGATAGTTTATATAGACATTAAAATCCTACTATACATGCTAAACACGAGCTAATGTTTTGCTATTTTTTGAAGTGGAGCAGTAGAATAAGTGGTAGAAGAACTTTCCCCGCGTCGTCTCTTGTTCACCTCACTCTCAACCCGTGTAGCTGCCAAGTCATCTCGGGTATCATCACGGGCACTCATATGCTCTCGAATCTCCTCCGCTGTATACCAATCACTCCCGGGAACATCATTAGAGTTACGGTAACGCCGGGTATCCTCTTCAGGAATGCGAAACTTGGATTCCTCCTGGCGGGTAATGCGCATATCAATCCACATGGCTGAGGGTGGAGCTGGAGCATCTCGGTCTGTATCAAGGAAGTGATGCTCAAGAACGAGATGCGAAACTGCATTGTACTTCCAGATTGTTGTGTTCTCGGGGCAGAGACCACAGCGGATAGGAACATTGGTACATGGTGAACCATTGGAGTACGTCTTCGCTGAAGCATACTGCATGTTGGCGTAGTGATAGCTGCAGCTGGATATTGTCTTGATAGACTTCCCTTTCCTGATAAGTCGAGTGCGACATCCGTCCGTCCCGCACCATCCACAACTTGGATCAGCACCGACGACCTAGTGTATAAGAGTTAAGCGAATGAGGACTACTCTAATGATGAAACGTACAGCACCGGGTGGCAAGAGCTTGTCGCGTACACCTCTTTGATAAAGAAGAATGTGTCGACCGACGTGATTTCGCATGGCCATAAGCTTAACCACAGTACCACAAAGTTTACATGGTATCTCATCTTTACTGTTCAGCGGGTTCGCGTTAACGATGATATCAGCATCGTTAACGCAGAATGAAGGACGACCTAGTACTATGATTAGCTTTGTTGACAGAAACGACTTGGAGAACATACCAGATGCGTCGCGATATGGAAACGATAGGCACTTACGAACATCTGGAAGAGTAGCGACCTCCTCCCAAATTGATTCGCTAGTCGGCCGAAGAAGATCCCATAGATGCGCACAAATACTGTCGAGATCCTCATCGAGCAATGATTGCTTATACAGCGTTCGCCCGGACTCCGAAATAACAGTGTCGCAGACAAGATCCGGGACAAGCTGTTGAAGACGACTGACAGGAACACGTATTGTGTAGCTTTTCTGGTTGCTGACCTTCGAGTCGTCCGTTGAAAGGCAGCCTTTCTCCCAGACTCGCGATGGAACTGAGTCTCGACCAACCATACGTGAATGTGGTGTCAGCGCGACAATCTGACACACAGCAGTAAGATCAGAGAGATCAGCCGACAGACTGATGTCGTACAACTGTCGCTTAACGCCAGCTCGTTCAAGGTGGAGGATCTGAACAACTGCAAGTGCGACACCATATGACGAAACGACCAGTGTAGCAGCAAGGTCGCGACATGCCAGTATTTCTTCGTCCTCCTTCTCGAAACCCTTGGCCATCTCAAATTTGTGGGTTTGGACTCGCATTGCATCATGCTGAGTAACACGACTAGCTCGCAGAGTACGGATTGTGGCTTTGCGGGCGTGATCTGACCGAAGTAGTTCCAGTATTAGAGAGTCTTTGCGATACTCCCGGCCTTCATGAACAACGTTGGCTCGAGAGCGACTGACGGGCTGAGAACGAGGCTCTTCGATCTCCTCGCTATGATCCAGATCGTTCTGAACAAACCAGTCTTCTAAGCCATTCAGAAGCTCCCTCTCATCAGCGTCTGATTCGTCATCGCTGAAATGGTCTGTCTCTTTAAGCCTCCGTCAGATTATACAAGAAGAAGATTTAGTCAAACGTACCACTATTATTATCCATCTCTTGTCCCCCGTCAACGTGTTGACCTTCTTGGGCCGGCTCCTTCTCCGCCACTAGCTCTTCTTCATCTTCGTCATCCTGATCCTCTCCATCATTGGCTGGTGCGCTGCTCTCGCTGTGAGAGATCGGAGCTGACGATGTACCTTCATCAGCTGCATCATGGTGTCCCCCCTCAGATCGCTCGTCATCTGGACTCCATTTCGAGCCAACATAGCTACCATCGCCATCCGGTTGCATCATATCGACAATAGGATTCTCCCAGTCCTTTTGGAAGTCATACGTGCGGCCTAGATACTGTAACATCATCTCGTTCGCATGAAGTTCCCCGCGATGCCAGATTGCCGGAAGATCTAACCCGCCAACATACTTGTTCGACTTGTCCACTGATGCGGGATTGACATGATCTACACCATCCGCATCCTTCAAATCACGGCGACGATGACCTCGATCGAGTTCGGGGTGGCGCAGAAATGCAGCTACTATCTCGGCCGCGATGCTCAGCTTTTGGATAAGCTGCAAGAGATCGAAGTTTCGACTATGATCCTGGGTTCGGACATTCGAGAAGAGCATTTCAAGTCGGTCGGTACCCTCTAGGATGAGTAGATAGAGCAGGTTCCCATCAATGTGCTGAAGTCGCGCTGCGGTGAAGAAGATATGTTTAATGACGGAATGAGAATCTGCATACAATGCGCCAGTGAGGAATGCGAGTCGGTGTTCCTTGAACATAGCATAGGTAATATGTGCGTAGGCTGCAAGCGATTCCAGCTGATGTTCGAGGCTCATCTTGACGCTCGTAAACGGCTCGATGAAGAGGTTGAGTGTCCGGCCTACAAAAGACAACATGTCGACGCGATTGGCATCGCTAGAGATCGAAGGTTGAGCAAATTGATCCAGAGTAGCAAGCTTCTGAACGAGAGTAACCGCTTTTGGGACGTTCATTTTGTCGGCGGGGTCCATGAGGTCGGCAGCTTCTTCGGGGCTGTAACCTGGAAGTTGGGAGAGCTCGTTATGTATCTCGACAGCTTTCATTGTTGTATCCCCGATTTGGATCCCAATGACATTACGCAGCATGGTGGCAAATCCTGATAGAGTTGAATAAGAAACCGTGATCTACAGAGAGGGTGGAACGACGCACTCTTGAAGATGTGTTTCGGATCACAAGTTGCTAACAGACCATGCACACCGGTCTTCAAGTTGAGTCCCTTCAACTTCGCCAAAACCGTTCCGAAACCGCGCTGCGTATCAATATCCGTGTTCATGGCCATTTGGAAGCGCGCTGAACGAAAACTCGATTCGCCGTCACTGGCGATAGTCACAATCGGCCCATGTAGCGCCTCTCCGTATGGATGGCGCCGCCAGACATCAAGGAAAAGTTCTAACCACCGCTTGAGCTCATCTCCCTTCTCTGCCTTACACGACGCTGAGACGAGAATAGGGATGGGAATGTAGTCATTGGGATCTGCAACTGATGCAACTGCCAGTACTGTAGCATCCTTTCCGATATGAACCTTGCCCTCCTTCAAAGCATCGTCGATGGCCTTGATCTTCTCGTAGTCCGATGCAGATAGGTCAACGCTGTCCCCATGCTCACGACAAGCACCAAGAACCTTATCCCTCTCCATCTCCCAACGACCGATCTCTTCGATTGAAACACCATCTATCATCAAAATCCTCCCTCCCCGTCGTATGCTCTCAGACGACGGCAGTGGTCGAACAGTTGGATTAAATATGGCACCGATATTGTGCTTTATCTCCTCTGCAGTGGGCTGTGCTAGACACGCACGTAGCTCGGGAATTGGCGCGTTTCGAGACAACGTCGTAAGCGAGGGGAGGCCAAATGATTTCTGCAAGGCATACAGGAGGCGCGGGCCACCCAGTGCTTTAGCGATGAAGGCGATGTCATACTCGCGCTGCGAGAAGTCTCCATGAGGCCTATACATGCCCTTGACGCACTGTTCAAGCCTTCCGAAGAGAACACTCGGACTTGCACCGCGTCGTAAAGCGACAGCAAGTAGGCGCCGAAGTCCAGGTACATCATACTCAGAGAGAAAGACAAGAATGTGCTGCTTTTGCTCTAGCTTGCGCTTCGCTGTCTTCAGTGACCGTCGAAGATTTGACACCTTGTAAACAGTTAGCATATGAGAAACATAAATATATAAGGACGTACCTCAGTTCGAAGTTGCTTGTTCTGTTTTCTGACGGTGCGGAGGATGCTCTGTAGTTGATTCTGATTCAAGTAGCGCCAAGGCGTATTTGGATTCGCCGCGATCTCTTGGGCGCGCGTCTTGAGGTTCTGCCATGCGGCAGAGACAGGAATGCCAGTGCATCTAGCACAGGCACCATCGCGACGCTCGGGATCCGCTGTCAATGAGTGACTGCATCGCGAGGAAACGAGGCGGAGGTAATGTTTTCCATCCCATTCGGAAGATCCAATCACCTCCCACGGCATCGTCGACTCGTCGTGCAGGCCATAGAAGTACGTCTTCCAGGGTGCACCAACCTCCCATTCAAGGACAATTCCGTTACACGGTGGCTGACCGAGAACTGGTGAACTTGAGTTGGCGGGAGGGTCTTCGAAAGGTGGATCCCAGTCATGCGAGGACGGCGCTGAGGATTGATTTGACCTGGAATCCTCTTCATCCATGTATGGGGCAACATCGGAGGATGGAAGTGATATCTATCGCCATGGATCAGTCAGTCATTCAATCGCGGCTATCGAACGCATACCAAGCTGGCAGCCCGAGGTCGCGGTGTAATTGGCGTACTGGTCGAAGCGCCGGCTGGTGGTGGTAACGGCGGGCCCTGGAGTAGTTTTAAACGATGTAGAATTAGCACTCATATGATCACGTACCATGCCATCCCGTTTCTTTGCTTCCTTCTTGGCCGATTTCTTACAACTATCGGAGTCGCGATGTTGCTTGAAAGATGACAGATTTCCCGTGTTGGTGGTTCCTTTGGGCTGACCACAGAGGTCACAGAGGACATAATAATTCTTCCGTGTCTCGTCGAATTGAACATTGTAGGGAATAGTGGTGATGAGTTGACCAGCTCGGAAAATTGGCAGCACAGCCTCAATACCACATTGAGAACGGGGAGGTGTATTTGCAGACATAAATAGAAGAAGCAGTAGATACAGCAGCCGTGGATCCCACATCGGGGGCCAAGTGGTTGGCGGCGCGTGGTGGTTGAAAGAAGAAATCGATGATAATCTACGCGTTGATGATGATCTTCTCAGGATCTGCTTATTCAGCGGCGGTTGATGCGCTCACGGTTTCCGGACCGAACATGCACCCTCTGCTTACTTAAGGGTACCCCCCTCGACCAGTGGATTTTAAGGCACGTCAGGCCGGAGGTCCCCTGGGTTCCTCGCACAAGAGTCGATACGTTGATAGCGTGGAGGACGAACAATAAATGTCATGTTTTGCCGCTTCTCTCGCTGAAAACGGAGATGATAGAACAAGGAGACCTCCACGAGAACCAGCCACTGAATCGCAATATAGGGTGAGCGAGAACAAATTTTTTGAAGCATGAAGGAAGGAGCCAAATTTAGCTCGGCCCGGGTTCCGCACTCCTCTTTACCCTGCTACCGGCTTGCTACCTACCAATTTAGTTTCATCAGTGGTGCTCTACCAGTGCGAAATGAATCTGGATTCAAGAGACCATCTAAACTTGCAGCAAAATTGCCATAGCCCGCGGCTCTTCGCCGCGCGCTTCCCGTCATCTTCGGCGACCAAGTCAATGGAGGGGGAGGAAGAGCTCTCGAGAATCGCCATCCCTTGGTGAGGGCAAGGAACACCGCCGAGTCATGCACCTCTCGAGCACGCCCAGCTGAAATAGACATCGAAGCAATAACGATTCCATAGGGCCATTTGGGTTCAAAGGTTTACCGGGCCTGGAGGCGTCGCGTTCATCAATTACCGACAGAAATTTACCTTGGCGAACACGCAGGACAAGGCGTAGCAGACAGTACCAAAAAAGCCAACTTTTCCGGCACCTCAATTGGTTCCTTTATAATTGTGACTGCATTCAACATATTTTGGTCCTACTGCTTGCTGACAGTGATACATGCATAGCATTAATTAACCCCCGTCTTCTTCGGAGCTCGTGCCTCGCTCAAATTCTCGAGGATGCAAGTATAAAAGCGCGACCAATATTGCACATTCTCTACAAACTCCAGCGTCGACATATCGGCCCGTTCAATACTCTGAACATTATTCACTCAACAACCATGCACTTCTTAAACATCTTCCTCGTCCTCCTCGCCTCCTCCTTGGCCACACAAGGAGCACCTGTCGAGGCGACGACGGATGCTACTATCACACCTCCGTTGCCCGCGAGGGCGAAGGCGCCATTTGTATGTGTTTCTTCTTTTCGTCCGTCCTCCGAGTCTTACACGGTCGCAACAGCCTTTGCCAGAACCTGATGTGAGCTATCTTTCCATGAAAATGGGTCTATCCGTATAGTACTAATCTAGCTTTACAGTCTGAGCGCCTTGAACCAGGACAACAAGGATCAGATGCAGACGATGATGGCCAACAGGACTGGTAAAAAACCAGGCAGACGGAGATGGTGACAGCAGCGGGGAAGCGGGGAATCGAGTTTCTCCGGGAATCATGGAACAAGCGATGGTGGCAATGCTGATTTTGACGGGGTTTTCAAGATTGTTTGTGTTGGTTTCGTAAAAAGAGCCTTGGCGTCGACAAAGGCGTATTCGATTGAATTCACTTCTGCCTTTCACGAATTTCCTTTCATGTCTGTCACCAAAATACTCTTGCTATGACGTCTCCACCTTCAACGTTCCATCCGAATTGACTGTCACACTTAAATAGTAGGCTTGTTACGTGTCCTGATCAGTTGTAGGGGTACAACAACGAGGAAGTCGCAATACGAATGCAAGCAGCAATGTGTTCCAGCTATGACAATGAAAATAAATACAAGCTGGCCGGTGTAAGCAAGCCCCAGAGCAGAAACAAGTCTGTGTACATAGATATAAGTTATGAGCATGGCGACTACCAGCGCTTCTTTTCCTTCTCTTCCTTCTCCTCGTCGCAGTCCTCCTCCTCCTTCTCATTTTTCTCCTTTCTGTGGTGCTTCTCCTTCTCTTCCTTCTCTTCATCACAGTCCTCCTTCTCATGCTTCTCCTTTCTGTGTTTCTCCCTCTCCTCCTCCTCATCGCAGTCCTCCTTCTCGTGCTTCTCCTTCCTCTCCTTCTCCTCCTTCTCCTCCTTGTCGCCGCGCTTGTACTTCCTCTGGTGCTTTTCCTTCTCTTCCTTCTCCTCATCGCAGTCCTCCTTCTCATTTTTCTCCTTCCTGTGCTTCTCTTTCTCCTCCTCCTCATCACAGTCCTCCTTCTCGTTTTGTTTCTCCTTCCTACCGTGCTTCTCCCTTTCCTCCTCCTCCTCATCGCAGTCCTCCTTTTCGTGTTTCTCCTTCTCCTCCTTTTCGTGGCGCTTGTACTTCTTCTCCTTCTTCTCCTTCTCTTCCTCCTCTTCATCACAGTCCTCCTCCTTCTCGTGTTTTTCCTTCCTTTCGTGCTTCTCCTCCTCTTCCTCTTCCTCATCGCAATCCTCCTTCTCGTGTTTCTCCTTCTTCTCTTTCTCTTCCTTCTCCTCGAATTTCTGAATACGCCGTCGTTAGCGGAAACACGTTAAACGCAAGGCGATACGTATGCATACCACTGTGACCCAAACCTCCTTGGCATCGAAGTCCTTGTCAAAGTCCTTGCCAAAGTCCTTATCGAAGTCCTTGTGTTTGACCTCCTTCTCGTCGCAGTCCTCGTCTTTGTCCTCCTTCTCTTTGAACTCCTTCTCCCTGAAATCCTTCTCCTTGAAGTCAAAGTCTCTTCTGGCCAAAGCGCGCGCTTGGACGTCAAGCGGCGCCCGAACGACCGGGGACGCGAGAGTAATCGCGGTGAGAACGAAGACGGTAAGGGCCTTGACCAACATGTTGGCAGATGACGAGGAAGTCGACTGGGCGGAGGAGTGGGAAGGATGTCGACAACGTTAACGGTTCAGCGCTTAAATACGCGACGCAGAGAAGGCAGTCCGCACAGAAGAACATTGTACCGATTGAGGCGTCGAGCATGAAGGCTTGGCTGCTTTCCTCAAGCCAAGGCGATGCGTCCACTTCGTTAGGCAAAGTGTTCGGGCGTGCAGCTACGAAGTACGGCCGAAGCAACTGCACCGTTCCGTTTTGGCGCATGAACGCCTAGTCACGTTGGAATCCAGGATGACACACTCGAACGACAGGTAGCGGATACAACGAGCCGTTGTCAATGTCGGTGGCTCGAACAAGGAAACTGAGGAGCAGCGAACGCGGCGCCGAGCTAGACGGCGCGCCAAGTCCCAGCATTGTTAAGACGATACGCTGATACAGACTTCGGTCTAGGATGGTATGCGCATACCCACGGTTGAAGCGCCTCATGAATGCCATGCGGATGCCAATGCAAGCCTTGCAGCAGACGCCTTAGCCAAGCGTTCATCAATAACACGGTCATCATGACTTTTGAGTCATGCATTGGTACAAGAATTGATTTTCGTTGAGCATGCTCGTCCAGCGGCTGCAAGACAACCAGTCGACGTAAAGGCTACCATAGCCGTCTGCGCTCCAGACAGCCATCGAATACTTGTTAACGATTGGGGGGAAGTGATAGTAGATCGTTATCATCCTGGAACAGGGAGTAATTTTAGCGTGCGTTGGGTGCCTATGTGAAGGACGGACCTCTAGAGTGTGCGAGGTATCGAATCGGCCAAGGGGCAAGGACACTAGACGCTCACCGCGGAGCGGGTGACCTACTTCGACGAGTGTCATGGGCCTGTCACCCACAATAAGGGATCCAAGACGATGGAATAACCTTCCAAGAGCATGGCGATCGATGTTCTCGCGAGACAGAACGTTTGCCGCATGGACACGGTACGGACTCGTTCTCTGTAGCAGTCCCGCGGCGGAATATCTGCTAGATGTCGGTGGATCCGAAGAAGGATGCAAAAAAAATCATTTCTTCACCTTCAAGAAACAGTCCGATTGGGTGGTTATTCGTCCAGCTTCATCACTTTCCCTAACGCTTGATGCTTCATCCGCATCGCACTCGCACGCGAGATAGGTGTAGGTATTTAAAGCACTTGCGCGCGCAAGCCGAATCTCACTAGTGGATGTGCGCTCCTCGACTTATGCCCGCTGGATAAACGCTGTTTGTATTCAATTTCTTGCATTTGAACCTAGTACTCAGTACAGACTCAGCCTGTGTTATCTGAGAATGAATGGAAGTACTTACCATTAACAGAACGTATCAAACTCGTTAACCTAGAGGGGATGATGATAAACCGTTAGATTGTCGAAAGATCGTTAATATCACTTACCCCCGACACCTGCGAATTCCCTCGCCAACGGCGTCGATGTCTTACCACAACGAGTATCTCAATGATGGCCCGTGCACAGCCGCTCGTGCTCTACTGGGTGCGGCGACATCCCTCTATCTCTCTAATCTTCACCCCCAGCTATCAACTCAAAGTCGCTTATAGCGCTGTCATTTCCGGTTTGGCTTGAACAGCATTTGTATCGACCGTGAACGTCTGAAACCAGCTTGTTGTTACGAATTGATACATGAGTTGTACAAACCACAGTCTGAAAGTCGGCCTGTATAGAAACGTCAACCTAGGAGGCGCAGGAACTATGCTCAATGACGTTCTCGACATTCGGGAATCGTGGCGTAAATCTGCACTTGAATGGGAGGGGATGCCTAGCATACATTGTCAGCAACACCTGAGGAACATATAACGGTGATACTCGCAGTATGATGCTGTCAGTGTATGCTTTAGGATCGGGTAAGATATCATTCCCGTCCGCGTCTTGCGCAGCTCCAATCTCAAATGCCCAGAGCAAGCACGCGACTTGGATATATGCCGTTTTCATAGCGAAGTAACGACCGGGACATATGCTACGGTTGCGTGAGCATGAAATGGCGCCACTCAACCAACACGAGATCTCTTACCGTCTCCCGAACCCGAACACGCCTACTTTCGTAGGATCAGGTTGTGGCTTCGCGCCCAGAAATCGCTCTGGATCGAACGTCTCAGGATTTGGGTAGACATCCTCGTCGTGCATCATCGCCCTACCATAGAGTTTCAGCCACGCACGGACAGCCTTAACAAGAGTAGCGCACCAAACGTTTCCGAGAACCGTGGAGCCTAAAAGGGCAGTTCGAATCAGATGTTAACACCTCACAGCGAGGCAACTCACGAGCGGGTATACGATACCCATCGTAGACATCGTCGTGTACGCTGGCATGAGCCACAGCTTGATGTACTTGTGAATCTGGAGACGGGATAAAGGGAAAATGACATACCTAAAGGTGATACAGGTCGCCATCGCATAGCTTCCAAAATCATGGCCGTCACGAAAGGAAGATTCGACTGGTCCTCAAAGCTTGGGAGCCTGGTGCTACCAACAACAGCGTCCAGCTCCATTTGTGCTTTACGTTGCACGTCTGGATTAAGAACCATGGCCAGAATCGTAGTGATGACTGCGGAGGTGGTCTGGTGAAAAGTAAGACCTTGAGGACTTGGCCCTTGCCCACAATCACACAATGGCACATACCGTATCCGCGCCAGCTGTCGTCGGGTTCGAATTAGTATTGAGCTCAGTGCCATGATAAGATATAACTTACCAGCAAAGATGACGGCAGCGCAATTCTTGATAACTTGGACACTCTCTTTTTCACGATCAACCTCGTTTCCCATCTGCAGATGTAGGTGTTCAAACCAGCGTGAAACTAGGGAGCCTTTCGCGTGACCTTCGGCCTGTCATGGAATCAGTAAGCAGAACTTGAACGCCAGGAAAATCTCACCATCGCTTTCATAGTCCAGCTGAAGGGCGCGTTCAGAACTTCTAGCGAGTCCTTCGCCGCAATCTCTGCCTCCTTTTTGAACGAAGCGAACGGGAACCAGACTGCAACGACATGAGTTGCTTTCAGTCTACCTAGCATCTGCAACGCACCTGGAACAAATCTGAGAATCGGGAAGTAGTCGACCAGATAATTTCCTTGGAACATTGCCCATCCTGCTTCTTGCAAGGCCTTGTCTATGACCTGCACAAACTTATCGTCTTTTGGTTCTACCTCATATCCATAGGCAATACGGAGGACAATTGATCCTATGTGGCTAGACCATTCGTGTGTTTAGCGTGGACGCCCTGACGTTGACACACATAAGCTTACTGTCGAATCAGGGGACGGAAGTCCTCTGGTTGGCGAAAGATTTGTTTCAACATCGCAACGGCGGCGCTCCACTGAACAGGCTCATACGCTCCAATTTCATTCGAGTTGAAGTATTGATGAAAAGTTTTTCGATGAAGTCTGTAGGATGTTGTAAACGCAAAACACGCCGCGTGTGAATCATGACGCACCTCCATCTGTCGGAATATCGCATGAAGCCAAAGTTCCATTTCCACTGCATGAGTTCACCTGCCATGTAAAAAGCTATTCCAGAATGTTAGAGCTATGCGTGACACGAGATATACACTGAAAAGCACAAACACGGTCGGTCTGAATAGCTTTGAGAGCGTCTCTCAAACAATTCGGTAGCCGCCGTTGTCGAGTGAAGCACAACAAGCGGGTGGCCTGCGACGTTGACAGACACGACATCCGAGCCGTAGGTTGATTTCCAGTCTGCATATGTTAGCCACGCGTTGCGCGTCGGTCTATCGAAAAGGTTTCCAACAATGGGAAGACCTTTGGGTCCAGGTGGAAGAGGTAATAGACTGCGGCGGCGGCGCCGAAGACGCTCAAGCACAACAACGGTCAGCCAAAGCGATATCAGGATAACAATGGAGGCCATTCTGCTGTTGGGGATCAGCATTATTCGAAGCGCACTGAGAATACCACAAACATATTCACCTGCTTTAGAGATCCACCGGAGTGTTCTACACCCGAGCGCGCGACACAGTGCGAGATAAGGTTTGAGCAGGGAAAGAAAGTGAAGAGTATATATACTTGAGGGGCAATGTACCCGAATCGAGTCCAGCGTTAACAGTCCATTTTCAAGAGGAACTAAGGCATGAGGTGAACGCGATCGGGAAGTAGAGCTCGGATCACCATGCACGGACAAAAAACTCATCCGACACTCTTTTCTACCACTAATTCACGTACAGCATGGCCCATGGCTGCGAAACGAAGCGAAGATCCGGTCCATAGAATATCGTACAGCGTCAGCGCTGACGCGAGGTTCGCAGGATACTATGACTGAGATCGCCCAGTCCTCAGTCATTGTCATGGGACGATATACACCTTCCTTAGCGTAGAGCATAGACGCAATAGAGAATAGCGCGGAAGGAGCAACCAAATTATTAACCCTCCTCCTGCCATTGTCGCCAGGAGATGAAGCACATCCGATGGAGCGCTCCGGCTACATTGGGCTTGGCGCTCTGGGGATTGTCCTTCGGCGCGTCTCCAGATTCTGAGTTGGAGTCCATATCCACCGAGTTCGGGTTCACGTCGCTCAGTTCCGAGTCGTCATCTGAGTTTCGCCGGACAATGATCATAATGAACCCCGGTGTCAATGGGTAGAAACGATGGTCAATCCTCCAACAGGGAGTAATGTGTGCCCATGTGGGGTGAAGGACGGACCTCCAGAACGAACTGGCCGGGGAGTGGGCGACCTACCACTATGTACTACGGGCGAGAGTCTGTCACCCGCAACACATAGGGGATCCAAGAGGAAGGAATAATCTTCGAGGAGCATGGCGATCGATGTTCTGCTAGAGGTTGGACCCGTATAATGCACTCAATCGCGAACTTGTCTATATAAACATGTTCCATCCTGTGGAGTGTGCCGACACGATCCGAACCTCGTGCTCCCTCCCACTGCGCAAGATCTGCACGATGTTGGTGGATCAGAAAGATGCGAAAAAAAAATCAATTCTTTACCTTGAAGAAACAAAACTATGTATAGGATTTCCCGACCTCGCATCCGCTTCACGAGATACAGAGAAGAATGGCTATCTGAGATTTTCCGTCCCCAGCAGTAATGAGAAGCCCATGAGAAAAAGCGCGATAACTAGGAGGACTGTGACGCAGCCGCGTCGACAGTCTGCTTGGGTGACCCCAAACTTCATCTGCTTTACGATATCGCACAGATGTTGACTCCTGCATTGGTGGCTGCATTCCTCTGCCGGTGTTTGGCCTTGTTTGGCTGCACCGTCCGTAGCGTAGTCTAGATTGATAATTCGATCCTTGTATTCACGCCACGACGCGATTCCGTGCGCGACTGTCCGCCGGCCCCTCTCCACTCCTACCAGAGATAGGGATAAGTATGAACATTTTCATCCTGTCGAGTGTAGACGGACCTCGTTCTCTGTACCACTCCCACGGCGCAAGATCTGCTCGACGTTGGTGGATCAGAAGGATGGGAAAGAAAAAAATCAAATTCTTTACCTTGAAGAAACAAAGCGATGTATGGGGATTTCCTGACCCCGCATCCACCCTCGCGAGATACAGAGAGAAGGGCTATCTGAGATTTTTCGTCCCCGGCAGTAATGAGAAGCCCATGAGAAAAGCACAATAGCAGGGAGGACTGTGACGCAACCGCGTCGACAGTCTGCTTGAGTGCCTATCCGAACTTCATCTGCTTTACGATATCGCATAGATGTTGACTCCTACCCGAGATAGGAATAAGTATTTGAAGCACTTGTGTACGCAAGCCAAATCTCACCTTCCCAACTTATGCCAGTCGATGACCTTTTCTCCGGATGAACGGCTGATCGCGCCTACGTCCACGTCCGGCAGCTTTGTTAAGGCTCGTTCATATAAAGCTCGAGCAGGCGTTTGTTCGTCCCACATCCAATCCAACCACAACAATGTCCGATACCTACAAACGCGTAATCCTCGTCACTGGCGCTAACACCGGCGTTGGATTCGAAGTCGTCAAGGTTCTCGCAGAGAAAGGCCACCGCGTCTACCTCGGTGCACGAAACCAAGACGCAGGACTAGCCGCCCAAGCCAAACTCGTCGCCGAAGGCTTAGACGTTCACTTCGTACTCCTCGACATCACATCTCCTGAATCCGTCGCCGCTGCCAAAGACATTGTAGAAAAGGCCGAGGGACATTTAGACTCCCTGGTCAACAACGCAGGCGTCGGGCTCATGCACGACAGCACTGGGGCGCTCTCCGAGCCGCTCTCTAACATTCACGACGCCATGGCCGTCAACTTTTTCGGTCTCATCACCGTCTGCCAGGCCTTCATCCCTCTCCTCCTCAGCGCCCCTGCGGGGAAAGCATGCATCGTGAATGTGTCGACACACATGGGGAGCAGCGTGTTGATGGCGAGTCACCCAAAAACCATGTTCCACGATTGGATTGCCTACAATACGAGCAAGGCGGCGGCGAATTCGTATACGGTGGCGCTAGCGAAGGCGTTGGAGGGAAAGGTTAGGGTGAACGCTGTGACGCCCGGGTTCGTCTCGAGTCAGCTGAATGGGTTTGCGCCGGGAGGTAAGACGTGGAGGGAGGGGGCGGAGGTCGTTGCGCCATGGGCGGAAGAGAAAGATAGAACGTGTAGGTCATAAGTGCTGTTCGTTTCATTGCATGGATATTGACGCTTGGCAGGTGTATTTTGGGGAGATAAGGGCGAAGCCATTTCTTGGTAGAGAGCGCCATCCGAATAAACAGAAAGAGGAGACAAGTGACGGATCATTCTTTCTTGCTTTCAAACCTGTTGTATACAGACGCTAGGATACTATTACAGAATTAGCCCGCGTTATTTAAGATTGAATGGAAGTACTTGCCATTGACATATTTCCCACTCACGTTACATAATCTGAAGGGAACGATGGCGAGCAGTCAGATGGTTGTGTTAATCGAAACTGTATCTATACACTTACCGTGAACGAAGAGAATGAACGAAGCAGAAGGCGTCAACTATGCTGATGCTGTCCATATGTTGACCAACGATTTATCCCGTGGTCGTCAGCATCGACATCCGTCGTTGTCTGGTTATCAAAAGTCCGCAGTAAAACGTCCTCCCGATGCGTGGGTCAATCCATCGAGAATCAGATACTCTTTGATACAGCAAGGCACCACCTTGACGAAGTTCGGTGTTATCAGCGTTTGTGTTCGTTTATTACCTGCGTGACCTGAGCCAAGTTTTGCTGCCTATGTGAGACGAGTGCAGGAACTATTTACGCAACACATCAGGGCGACTGAGAAGTGCAAAGGAGGTAAACTCACTCTTGAATGTTCCGTACATCCACCTCAATGTAAACTCGAAGTCCCGAATAGAGACCACCAGTCTGAGCACGCTACGAACTGAAGGAATGCGATGCATATCCGACGTGTTTAAAAAGCGTGGCCCTCCGCCAGGCGTGGATACTAGGGAAGTCGGCCTGCAGTCGGAGGTGATACCAAGTGGCAGTAGTTGTCTGGAACCACGCGTAAATCCCTGGATATTGCGCGACTACAAGCGGCGGAGCATGGCCGAGGTCGTGTCATTGACGATACAGACTTGAAATGCTGCACGTCGAAGCGTAGACTCCGAAGGTACGGATCATTGCCTCAGCTTTTGAATCAAACGTGTCCACCTTGAATATTTCTTGAGCTTGAACGCACTGATGGCACCATTAGCAAAGCAATGAGAGCAATAAGAGAAGTGCCCACCAATCGCGTCCGTGATACTAGTTGTCACCTTCGACGAGAACTAGTCACTGAATCGCAAGATAAGTAGGGTGAGGAGGAACAGATATTTTTGAAGCTACATGATGGTCTGGAAGCAAGCCAAGTTTAGCTCGGCCCGGGTTCCGCAATTCTCTTCCTTTCCAACACCTACCCCTGCTACCTTTCAATTTAGTTTGATCAGTAGTGCTCTACCTGTGCGAAATGAACTTGGATTCAAGAGACGATCTAAACTTGCACCAACTTTGCCATAGCCCACGGCTTTTCACCGCGCCCTTCCCGTCATCTTCGGCGACCGAGTCAATGGAGGAGGAGAAAGAACTCTCGAGAGTCGTCATCCCTTGGCGAGGACAAGGAAAACCGCCGAGTCATGCGCCTCTCGAGCACGCCAGCTGAAATAGGTATCGAAGCAATAACGATTCCATAGGACCATTTGGGTTCAAAGCGTTAGGGATGGACCGGGCCTGGACGCGTCGCGTTCATCGATTACCGACACAAAATTTACCGTGGCGAACGCGCAGGACAAAGCGTAGCAGGCAGTATCTACCAAAAACGCGAACTTCTCCCGTACCTCAATTGGTTCTGTTATAATTGTGACTGCATTCAACATAGTTTGGTCCTACTGCTTGCTGACTATGATACATGTGTAGCCTTCCTTAACCCCCCGTCTTCTCCGGAGCTCGTGCCTCGCGCAAATTCTCGAGGATGGAAGTATAAAAGCACGACCTATATTGCACGTATTCTACAAACTCCACCATCGACATATCGACCGCTTTAATACTTCACTCAACAAACAACTATGCACTTTTTATACATCATCCTCGTCCTTCTCGCTTCCTCCTTCGCCACTCAAGGAGCACCCGTCGAAGCGAAGACGGCTGCTATCACACTTGGATCGAGGGCGAAGACGCCATTCGTATGTCTTTCTTTTCCTTTCTTCTGTCCTCCGAGTCTCACAAGGTCGCAACAGCCTTTGCCAGAACCCGACGTGGGTTTCCTTTACACGAAATTTGGCTCTATCGGTGTACTAATCTAGCGCTACAGTTTGAGGCGACAGCGGATGCTACTGTATCCGATTGGATCACACCTCCGTTGTCAGCGAGGGCGAAGGCGCCATTTGTATGTGTTTCCTCCTTTCGTCGTCTGTTCCCCAAGTCTTACACGGTCGCAATAGCCCTTGCTAGAAGCTAACGTGCGCTTCCTTTACATGAAATTGGGTCTATCATTATACTAATCTAGCTTTATAGCGCCGTGAGCCAGGAACGGACGAAGAGGATAACAATAACTACAACAAGGACTGGTAAATAGGAGGCTGTCAGACATGGTGATGACATCGGGGCAGTGGAAGTCGTGGAACAAGTGGTTGTGCTTTATTTGACCGGGTTTTCAGATGGTGTAGATTTTTTCGCGTTGGTTGCATAAAATTGGCCTTGGTGTTGACAAAAACGTTGTAGTTCATTGAATTCACTTTTGCCTTGGATGAAATTTCTTCCGTGTCTTTCACCAAGCTACGGTGTTCCGGCTTTGGATGTGCCATCCGAATGGACCTCGATAACTTGGCAATAACTGTGAAGCCGATGTGAGGACGCTGTAACTTTGCTGTTTGGCCATAACGAGGTGGAAGTTTTGATATCAATACAATGTGTTACTACTCTGTCAATGACGATAAATACAAGCTGGCAAGTGAAGCCCCAGAGCAGAAAGAGTCCGTGGAGCATGGTGATTACCAGCGCTTCTTTTCCTTCTCTTCCTTCTCATCGCAGTCCTCCTTCTCGTGTTTCTCCTTCCTGTGCTTTTCCCTCTCCTCCTTCTCCTCGTCACAGTCTTCCTTCTCGTGTTTTTCCTTCCTGTGTTTCTCTTTCTCTTCCTTCTCCTCATCGCAGTCCTCCTTCTCGTGCTTCTCCTTCCTTTCCTTCTCCTCCTTCTCATCCTTGTCGTGGCGCTTGTACTTCTTCGCTTTCTTTTCCTTCCTCTCCTTCTCGTCGTCGCAGTCCTCCTTCTCTTCCTTCTCGTGTTTTTCCTTCCTGTGCTTCTCCTTCTCCTCCTTCTCCTCATCGCAGTCCTCCTTTTCGTGTTTCTCCTTCCTCTCCTTCTCTTCCTTCTCCTCCTTCTCCTCCTTGTCGTGGCGCTTGTACTTCTTCTCCTTCTTTTCCTTCTCTTCCTTCTCTTCGTCGCAGTCCTCCTCCTTCTCGTGTTTTTCCTTCCTGTGCTTCTCCTTCTCTTCCTCTTCCTCAGCACAGTCCTCCTTCTCGTGTTTCTCCTCCTTTTCCTTCCTGCCCTTCCAATCCTGAATACAGTCAGCGGGAACACGTTAAACAGGCAAGATTATATACGTACCACCCATTTGAAGTCCTTCTCCTTAAACTCCTTTTCTTTGAAGTCCTTATCCTTCTCGTCGCAGTCCTTGTCCTTGTCCTCTTTCTCCTTGAACTCCTTCTCCTTAAAGTCCTTGTCCTTGAAATCGAAGTCTCCTCGGACGGCGAGAGCGCGAGCTTGCACGTCAACCGGCGCGCGCATGGCCGGGGCCGCGATAGTGACCGCGGAGAGAGCTAAGACGGAGAGGACGTTGACCAGCATGTTGACAGAGAAGGATAAGTCGACTGATGGGAGAACCGGGAAGGCTGGTCGACAAGGCTAACAGTTTAGCGCTTAAATACGCGACGTTGAGAAGGTTGGCAGCACAAATGAGCATTGGACCGACTGAGGCGTCGAGAACACATGAGCATGAAGGCTTGGCTGCTTTCAGCAAGCCAAGGCGAAGCCTTCACTTCGTCAGGCAAAGTGTTCGGGCGCCTGGCAGCTACGAATTACGGCCGAAGCAAGCTGGACCGCCGTTTTGGCGCATGAACGTTGAACCCAGAATGAGACAGTCGAACTACACCTTCATCAGGGTTGCGGATACAACGAGCCGTTGACAATGTCGGTGGCTCGAGCAAGGAGACTGAGGAACAGTGAACGCGGCGCCGAGCTAGACGGCGCGCCAAGTCCTCAGTCTAGCGTTGCATGCGCATACCCACGGTTGAAGCGCCTCCCGCATGCTATGCGGATGGGTAATGTACGCCTTGCAGGCCTTCGCCCAGCGTTCATCAATAACACGTTCATAATGGCTTTCAGTCATGCCTTGAGTTCTTGCCGTCTACATCGGAGAACAGATGTTTTCGCCGTTGGGAGAACTGTTGCCAAAAGTCACGGCAGCAAGAGGCCCTCAGCAGAGGAACACAAGCCGATTGGTACCAGAATTAAGGGTAGACTGTTTGTCATTGAGCATGGTTTGTCCAACGGCTGCAAGACAACGAGTCGACGTAAAGCTACGATAGCCGCCTGCGCTGCAGACATAAGGGCGACCACATTGACGAGGGATATCTGGCGGTCCGGAGAACCGAATACCTGTTAAGGAATTGGTCGCGCCTCAAGCTTCCAGATTGAACACACTTGAATAGAACCGCATGACGACAAGTACAAGCCATAACATCATAAACAACGACCTCGTCAGCCTGCCACTCTCATCGTCTACAATTTCGCCGCCATCCCCTTCGGAGTGAACACTTCAAGTCGAGAGACAGCCACAGATGAAGGCGCTCGCATGAAAGCGACGCCGGGGACGATGAACAGCGCATCAAAACCGGTAATGGAGTGGTGTCGGGCTCTTTGATAGTCGAGCCAGGAACGCTCCCCGAAGCGACAACCGGTAAACAGGAACACATCTGACGGGCACACGGGTGTGCTCGAAATACGCTCTCGATGATGCGGAATGGGGGTGTAGGATGTGGAATCACATCGACTTCCAAACTAGACCACGGCCGTGCACTCTGTGTCTGAATATCGTGTTGTGGCGAACCACGCTGCTGGGGGCCGAGGAGACAATAATCCAAAACTCCTCCAAGGTCGTCGCATTCCTTTTCCCGCCGCGTCTGTCGTGCGGAGAAAGATCTCGAGGTAGTCCTCGTCGAGAGAGCTTGGACTGGAGGACAATCGAGACATGGGCGCTGAGGACGTTGATAGGACGCGCTCCTATAATCCTAGTCCACGAAGGGTGGCGTTCGCGTCGCGGATGATCCAAGAAGTACACCGGATCGGAGGGAGGTGTTGGAGTATGAAAAGTCCAGTCCCTTTCAGCAGTGGAGGGATCCCAAGAAAATGAGGCCTGGGCAAAACTGTCGGATATACGCCGAAGGTGTTTGACTTCAGCTCTCTGGACAAAAGTGTACAGTAAAAACGGTCTCCCGCTGCGTGGGTCGATCCATCGAGAATCAGATCCCTTGATATAGCAAGGGCGCCACCTTGATGATGACGGTAAGTTCGGCGTTATGAGATCTTCTGTTCAGTTATTACCTGCGTGACCTGAGTAGAGTTTTGCTGCCTACTCGAGACGAGGCAGGAACCCTTTACGCAACACATCAGGGCGACTGAGAAGTGCAAACGAAGGAAGTAAACTCACTCTTAAATGTTGCGTACACTGTTTAACCTCGAAGTCACGAATAGAGACCCCCAGTCCGAATACGCCAGGAACTAATGGAATGCGAGGCGAATCCAACATTCACGTTTGGAAGGCGTGGCCCTCCAGACGTGGGTGGATTGTGTAGGTGGACCCGATGCCGACAGTAGTTCAATCTAAATTTACAGGATGGCAACAGGATGGAATGTTTGGCAGCTGCCGCAATCACGTATTCGAAGGCCGCAGCGACATGACAAGGCAGGTGATGCAACTGTATCCATCCATAGCCTGAACACAGTGGCTTCAGTGGGCGGTTGGAAACTAATAAGCCTCGTGAGTTTTAGTAAAGCAAAAATGATCAATGTATTTACAGTATGGCACGCATTAGAACACGCGCGGTTCCAGACAAGCAGGTCAAGACTTCGACCTTACCCATTTCCTCTCGTAGTGCACAGCACTGCTATGCACTCTGCTCCAGTCCGTATGAGGTGTCCTCCCTGCTCGCGCAATACTGCCTTAAATCAACACAACCCTACCCGTTCTCGCCTACCATCGACATCTTGGCGCCCTCAATTTCCGGGTGCTACGGGGCTACAAATGGCGGTGTGTGGGTGAAGACGTGTCAATATTGGTAGAGACACGAAACGCTGCATGTCGAATCCTAGCGGCGCCATCATGGTTACAAGCCAACGCCAAAAATACCACCAACCGGTTCCCGGCCCGGAGCCGATCAATGACGTCACGCAGGCGGTCACAATTACGCCACACACGTCCTGACCACACCTTCGAACGCTTTTATATGTCCTTGCTCATTCAAGGTATCGCCCCACATTGTTATCCCCGGTGGCCCTCAGACCGCCTCGAACACAAGCCTCCTTCGCCCCGCGCGGATAAGTCGCCCTCGTCTCCTAAATGGGTGCGCGATATCTTACAATTCACTTACTCTTTGTCACTCATGGCTTATTGTAGTAGCAGCGCGAGGTGTGCTATGTCTCCTGGTGCCTGTGATTATACGCGTAACCATTTCAGCACCGCGGCATTCCAGACGGCGAAGACCTGGAGGTACGTCCGTATATTATCAATTAAAAGGTCACCGTGACTAAAGTACATGCAGCACTGCAAGTACTATTTCGAGCTGTAAGCCAAGAAACCCATCATGCATCATGCGAAGCACTTTCACAGTCTATAGTACAACAGTTGGTATATGCAGTTCGTAACTTTATCACACCCGCCTTCTCTCATCATCAGACGGCGGAGCAGTAAGATGCGTCTATGTAGTCCACCGATTAGCGCTCAGTCACTAATCAAATAACTTTGGCACTTACCGCCATAGGCTTCAACGGCAGCTCATCGCTCCACGCACTGGTCGCCTGGATTGCGTCCTTCGGCAGAGGTCCTGTTGCTGGATGCAAACTAATACGATGATGCGACGAACGTTGTCTCGACATCGATTCCTGCGAGGTCGAATCCGACGTCCGCCGCGCACCAGCGATAGTTATGCGGCGGTTAAACATGACCTTGAGAGATTCAGCACTGGTTACTCTATCTTTCGCCTGAACGGCGAACAAACGAATATACTTGGCAAACGTACCATAAGATTGTTACTGTACACTTTCCCAATACTGTCGGCGACAATGGTGTAATACGCCGGTCCTGGGATGAAGAACAGCACAATCGTGACGACAGCGAGAACAGCTGGACTGAATGAGCCAAGACCCAAGATGAATTTTGCGTTGAATACGTACCAGTCAATGTTCCTAGAAGGAGAAAGAAAGAGTGAGCTTGTTATCGTTAGCCCGAGGCTTGTGATCATACCCGTTTCAACCACAAGACGAATAATTTGCGCGACAAGCGCGTCCGTCTCGCCCATTCCGCTTCTCCGACGCGAGAGCTGCCACAGGATCAAAAAACCCGTGCGTTGTGTATAGCGAAATGAAACGTACATAATATATCAAGAGCACTGCGATGATCACGTCGTTTACCGCGGCAGTCAAAAGCCATGTCTAATTCATCGTCCGTTAGAGCGAGAGAGACGGGAGGGAGGGAGAATGACTATACAATGAGAGTCGGCCTCGTCACTTTAGGTAGCTCGCTTGTCTGGAGCGAAGAGGCCCAAATCCCCTGTGCTGTGCCTGCACCACACTGGACTAGAGCGAGCTGAACGCTTCGTGACTATGGTACGTCCATAAGAGAAGCGGTAGAAGCGTACCACCCATACGACAACAGCAGCGACCTTGGACTCGGACAGCACGCAGATCCGCCATCCGAAGAAGCTTTGTACGAGACCACTCGCTGTGCGATACAGTGTTAGCAAGCACGTGTAAAGAAGCATGATGAGCGCATACCAATAGCGGTGAGCACGGGCACACCGAACCAAGTCAGCCCTTGCTCGTCCAGAATCGCTACATTGTTGAAGTTCAAGCCCCACGTTATATACGCGTCCCGAGTCAAGATGATAGTCTGCAACAGCTCCAGGACGTATACTAGATAGACAAGGGCTTTCGAGCCCCATCGATCATAGGGAAATGCAGTGTAGTAGAGGTCTACTCATGTGGTGTGAGGAAGATAGCAGGGCTACGAGCGATGAGTACTTACACACTTGAACAGTCAAGACTCCGTAAAGTCCCCAGTTGAAAAAGTAGGCCAGGATCTACCGCGTGAGAGTGAGATTGAAAACTGAGTGTTTAGTTCGTCGAAACAGACACGAGGACCCGATCTATGTATACATAGTCAGCACACGCAGCGGAATGACATGGCAGGAGCTAGGCCTACAGTTCTATCGCAGTGTTGTCCATCGGGAAGAGGAGAAGAAAGATCAAGTACGATGTTACACCTCACTTGTGTTGTGCTTTTCAATGCAGGAGCATGACCGCGATCAGGGCATCCGACAGGAGATGTCAACGATATTGAGCTGTTGATATCAGGAACCAAGGAAGCCTGTTGAGGATGTCGCGATCTCCGAGGTAACCACCGAGTTCCCCGTCCCCGATATCATCTAGCATATCTAATCCTTCTTTGATCCGTTTTGCCTATGCCTATGTACCTGCCCACCATCGCGTGCCTCAACCCTTTTATTTCGACACTGACCTAGCTTTGCGCTAGTCACGGCATCGATCCCAAGGCCTCAAGAGTTCTCCCCGACTGTGTCCCTACTGTCCCTAAGCCCGATCCAATGACATGCCAGATTGAATCGTCAGGATGAATGGATAGATGGAGGGAAATTCTGGGTTTTTGAGGCCTCAAACATTGAAAGGTACCTTAGAATTGTTGGAGATTGATCCGTCACGCGCTGCATTCGATCGTGTATGGACTGTACCCGCGTAGATACCCCCCTCTCTGCCATCTTGTCTTTCGTATACTATTACAGTCTCTTTGCCTCGATTGCCCCCCAGTCTTTTGCTTCCTACCGACTGGGGGTACATACTTCCTTCAATCCCTCTTTTACTTGATACTGACCAGTATACTAAATATAGTCCTTTGGTTCCTACCGATACTCGTTCATTTAGCTTCTGTCATCGTCGCTCCATCACCGCACATCGACTTGCAAAAGCTCTTCTATCAGTCAGTTAGAAGCTGCCAGGCATGAGTGAAAAATACCACTGGCTGCCCAAGTTGGGTAGACGTTTTTTCGAATGTGCCATTCATGCTACATGTCCTGATCAGCGGGATATGTCGCATTTGTAAAGCCCCAGCTCAGAACACAAAGTCTGTGGTACATAGATATAAGTTATGAGCATAGTGCCTACCAACGCTTCTTTTCCTTCTCTTCCTTCTCCTCATCGCAGTCCTCCTTCTCGTGTTTCTCCTTCCTGTGCTTTTCCCTCTCCTCCTTCTCCTCATCACAGTCTTCCTTCTCGTGTTTTTCCTTCCTGTGTTTCTCTTTCTCTTCCTTCTCCTCATCGCAGTCCTCCTTCTCGTGCTTCTCCTTCCTTTCCTTCTCCTCCTTCTCATCCTTGTCGTGGCGCTTGTACTTCTTCTCTTTCTTTTCCTTCCTCTCCTTCTCGTCGTCGCAGTCCTCCTTCTCCTCCTTCTCGTGTTTTTCCTTCCTGTGCTTCTCTTTCTCCTCCTTCTCCTCGTCGCAGTCCTCCTTTTCGTGTTTCTCCTTCCTCTCCTTGTCTTCCTTCTCCTCCTTCTCCTCCTTTTCGTGGCGCTTGTACTTCTTTTCCTTCTTCTCCTTCTCTTCCTTCTCTTCATCACAGTCCTCCTCCTTCTCGTGTTTCTTCCGGCCGTGCTTTTCCCTCTCCTCCTCCTCATCGCAGTCCTCCTTCTCGTGTTTCTCCTCCTTCTCCTCCTTTTCCTTCTTGCCCTTCCAATCCTGCATATACACCGGCGTTAGCGAAAACGCGTTAAGCCCAAGATTATATACGTACAACCCATTTGAAGTCCTTCTCCTTAAACTCCTTTTCTTTAAAGTCCTTATCCTTCTCGTCGCAGTCCTTATCCTTGTCCTCCTTCTCCTTGAACTCTTTCTCCCTAAAGTCCTTGTCCTTGAAATCCCAGTCTCCTCTGACGGCCAGAGCGCGAGCTTGCACGTCAACCGGCGCGCGCATGGCCGGGGCCGCGATGGTGACTGCGGAGAGAGCTAAGACGGAGAGGACGTTGACCAACATGTTTGCAGAGAAGAGTAAGTCGACTGATGGGAGAACCGGGAAGGCTGGTCGACAACGCTAACAGTTCAGTGCTTAAATACGCGACGTCGAGAAGGCGGGTCGCGCAGTAAACATTGGACCGACTGAGGCGTCGAGAACACATGAGCATGAAGACTTTGCTGCTCTCAGCAAGGCAAGGCGATGTCTCCGCTTCGTTAGGCAAAGTGTTCGGGCGTGCAGCTACGAATTATGGACGAAGCAGTCCCGTTTTGGCGCATGAACGCACGGTCACGTCGAATCCAGGCTAAGACAGTCGTGGTACTTCCTACGAGGTTGCGGATACAACGAGCCGTTGACAATGTCTTGCGCTAGTAGGTGGCTCGAGCAAAGAGAGGACAGAGCTGAGAGAGGTGGCTGAGGAGGAGCGAACGCGAGCGCCGAGCCAGACGGCACCGCGCCAAGTCCTAGCGCTTAGGTCTAGGTCCTATTCATGTGTATATCCGCGGTTGAAGCGCCTCAGCCTTCGCCAAGTGTTTATCAATAACATGGGCATAATGGCACTTTGAATCATGAGTGCCGTCTACGTCGGATTCCAGTAACGCGTTCATGTTTTCGCCAGCTGTTGCCAAAAGTCAAGGCAAGAGCATATGTCACTGAGTGCAGGAATACAAGCAAGAATTGAGGATGGACTGGTTCTCGTTGAGCACGGTTTGTCTAGCGGCTGCAAGACAACATACCGATGCAGTCGACGTAAAGGATACGATAGCCGCCTGGGATCCAGACATATGGGCGACCACATCGAATGACATTGAAATCTGACGGTCCGGCGATCCGAATACGTGTCAAGGATTGGTCGCCTCAAGCTTCAAGCGTCAAGACTTCAACACACTTGAATAGAACATACAAGACATCACATCATAAACGCTAACCTCGTCAGCCTCCTACTCTCGTCGTCTGCAATTTGGCCGTCATCCTTTTCCACACGCACACTTTCAACACGAGAGGCTGAACGTCTAATGCAGTGGTGCCGGGCTCTTTGATAGTCGGGCCAGGAACGAGACGTGGGTGCTGAGAATGGTTCTAGAACGCGCGCCACAAACACCAGCGAAGATAATCTAAGGGGGTGGAGGAGAAAGATAGAACATGTAAGTCATCAGTCGTGTCGACTCATTGCATATGTATTGACGGTGTACGGTGGGGAGATCGCGGCGAGGCGATTTCTTAGTAGAATATCGGCGCCCGAAGAAGCCGTAAGACGAATAGAATTGCAGCGTGTACTTTCCTAAAAGTTCCCGACTCGAGTAGCTTCGAAGGTCGACGTGATGTTGTTATTTTGTTATTCGGCTTGGTGCATTCAAACCCTGTGTATACACAACGCCAGGGTACTATAGATATACAGGTTCAGCCGGCGTTATTTGCGAATGAATGAGCGTACTTGCCATTGAGGGATCGTATTGAATTTATATTAATCTGAACGAAATGATGATCAACAGTTAGATTGTGCGTTGATCAAAAAAAAAGTCAACTGCACGTACCTTGGTTAAACACGAGTGTTGGGTTGGAGTGGTGCAATCCGGGGTAGTATATGAGGACGCAAAACCCGCATCCACGCATCGCGAATGGCACCTGTGAGCCTTTTTAAGTAATGTTTGCATATTCCTTAGCGGACGACATAAACGCACCATAATTCGACAAACTATAGTAAATGAAGTGCTGGCCAAGCCGGCCCACCTGGTCGCTGAACGCCCAGGTCATGCAGCTGCGAAAGTCGTCCATGGTGTTGAGCTGGCCGTACTGCACCCTCAGATGAAATCCCTCTGGCCCAATCATCGCGAATCTCCCGACTTTTTCCCTTTCCCACAAGTCCCTTTCATCGTCTAGAACCTGACATCCTAAATGCCAATCAGCAAATGAGAGGTAGTGTATTCTCCTTCACGCACAAACTGCATGCTCTGAGTTTTCCTATAACGTGATTGCGGCTTTCTGGCGCGCTGGGTGGGCCTATGTAGGCGAAGTAGATTCATAATCGTGAACGAGCCCAGCAACGCAGATGACAAGGCGTCATGTCGTATACGTCTACCCTCGCCTCCGAAGGATCCGAACGTTGGGCAAGATAATGGGAACCTGGGGTTACCACTGAGTTTGGGGATATTGATGGACAGGTCGAATACGGTGATAGTGTCGCGCCAAGGCAAGGTTCCGTCTCAACGGGTAGGCGCAGAAAATCGAGCGAGCGCGCCAAAGAGTCAGGGGTTACACATTGCGAAGGAACACTGTCGGTGTCTGCCATGAGTTTTTCAATGTTTACATTTAGCCGACGACATAGACGCACCATCAAACAAAAAAAGACGTTCCATCCAGTTCATGCGCGTGCTGGCCAATGATCTCGAGCATACGCGGGCCTGATAATTCGTCGACGAAAATTGTCCATGGTTTGAGCTGACCCTCATCGCAAATATCCTAACTTGCTCCATGCTCAGAACTGCCGCTCGTCGTCTAGAGCCTACCATAGCACGTACCCCGCCCGTACTTGGGATTGGCTGCTATTCGCGTTTCCGGTGCCATGCCTTTGTGTAGTATCCGGCGTTGTAACAGGCGTCTTCAGAGCAAAAACGTCGCAGTCTACGAGGAAGGGAAAATGATGATTTGATGATGATGGTGGTCAATGATCAACCCGCGCCGCGTCTTGTCTTCTGACCATCACGTCCCAAACAGAATACCCTTTCTGCTGTACATCTCACGAGTTATTGTTGCTTGGACTAATCCTTATACGTGTTCTTTCAGGTTTCTTAAACACAGTAGAACTCAAACACGTTCAGGTGTGGAATCCTCTTGGCGCGTTTTCTGTGGTCGTCGCAGTCGTTGAGACTTTTCTTGGAGGTAAATCATGATCCCCTTTTCTGTTTTCCTTAACACTTAATACGAACAAATTTCTTCCTAGTATTCCGCTGTGATGCCATCGTCAATTACTTCCCTCCCACCCGAACTCCTAGACACGATTATCCAGCATCTTTCCGCTGACACGAGCACCCTGCAGAGCTGCATGCTAGTATCGCAGACCTGGTCGAGGTTCAGTCAACGTGCTCTATTTCGCAACGTCCAGGTGCATCTCGACACCTACGAGAAAATGGGCAGATTCCTCGACGATCTCGAATCCGCTCCTCATCTCCAAACACTCGTCCGCAGCTTGAGAATCGATAAATTCTTCCACGATGAGCCTGATATTTCGTTCCACGCCCACATATTTCGCTCCGCGCAAATACTTTCTCGTCTCCCGAATCTTATCAAAATCGCGTTCAAAGACGGGGTCGGCGACGACAGAGAAACCCAATCTTATCTCGATTTGATCCCAAATATCCTGGGGGACGCGCCTCTTGTCGAGCTTGATATCGACGTGGATTCCGTCGAAAGCTTCCATTATGTTTTTGGCATTTTGGAAAGAACAAACATTAAGCGGGTCAGTTTGTCACATCGGTTTGACCTTCAGAATTTGGAACCGGGGGTGAAACGCAAGCGCTTGCACCTTCCCTCCCTAGAACACATTCGCTTCGGACTTGAAAATCTAGAGGAGGAATTTTGGAAGTGCCTTATGTATTACTTTGACCTTCCCAGCCTGAAGCAGTGCGAAATCGTTGCAGAATTCGTAGACGGTTTGACACCTTGGCGGCGCCTGTTGCTTCGAGAATTTCCTCCTCTCGAGTTGTTCAAATTCGAACTAGGAAGCTGTATGTAACGCTCATTCACCTCAAACTTGGATCTAACCATAGCTGAAGGGTTTAACCTTGATGTCCATCGTACAAATACTCCCGCAGAAGATACATACCTCCCACTCCCACTTGCTGGTCTGCCATTCCAACATGTCCACTTGAGCATAAACCCCAGAACCTTCCATGAGACATGGGATTACATCTACTGGTGGTGCGCCACATTTCACGCCCTCTCCGACTCCAACGCAACAATACATTTCGCGGAGCTTACATTCGCGTTTAAGGATCTCCCAGACATCGAGGACCTTGAGGGGGCGTGGAATTCGCTTGATAACTTTTTAGCGCACACGACATTTAGCGGCGTTCGGAGCATTCACTTTGAGAGAAATGGTCGGCGGACTCGGGAAAAGATCACTCAGGCGGCGTATCCGTTCCTGGCAGACAAACTACGACTTGGATTTCCTCAGCTTGCAAGTCGAGGCGTTCTTTGTTTCGACTAGGGTAGCGGTGTTGAGACACATCGGAGAGGCCAGCCAGTGTACACTTCATGGTGCAGTTGTGAGGGCATGAGGTTGCTTTCCCAGCCCACTGTATATCCACCATTGTTGTATTCTTTAATATTGTTATTGAGCTGGACGTTACCCTTATAAGCTAAATACAATAGTTCAGTCCGCGACAAGCTTCGACAAGAGACGGAAGTACTCACCGAGGACAGATCGTATCAAGCTCACGTCAACGTGAATGAAGTTTGGGCGCGCACGAGAGGGAGGCCTCATTTGGACTCGTCGTACGCCACGAGCGACATTGATAGCCTAACACTTGGCTTGCTTGTGTGCAGCGGCGCGTGAAATTCTTGATTCTATACAATCGTTCCAAAGGCGGAGCTAGGAAGCGCGAGTGAAGGGTGTATCGCGCGCATCATTGGCAGTAGAGACGTAAAAGGCTGCGCGTCGAAGCGGGGTCATTGGCGCGAACTGTTCATACTTTTGTATCTATATTGGCATTGTGAGCATGGTATATTGGAGGGAAAAAAATGACACGCCGTAACATACCTATCGCCAACATTGTCGTGACTCAGACTGCCATTGTGGTCGTAGTGGTGGGAGTTAAAGCGAACCTCGCATCGGCTGATCCGTTGGCCAGCTGAAATGATCAACTTTTGTTCCTTCCGCAGGGTTAAACGGGAAGGGTAATCGTCGAGTGAGTGCATTATTTTCATCTACTAACTACAGCACTCTTACATCTCCACCTCACTCAGGTCGTAAGCGAGATGTAGTTGAGGTCAATCACCAGTGATTGATCTTGATGTCGTGAGTGCTCTTCTCGGGTCTTCGGCGCTCATACTCTCTCAGCGTCTTCGGCGCACTTCTTACCACTCGCGTCTTCGGCGCGTTTCTTACAGCCAGGCGTTTGTCGTACGTCTTCGACGTACTGGCTGTACTCTCTGACCATTTTCAGGTACCTGGCGCGTTGACATTTTCCCAAGCGGCTTACCGTCGCGCCAGGTACGTCCCTCTTTAGTGTTGTCTAGCATCTCTTACCAGCGTATCCATCGAGTTTAAGCTCGAGGGGGGCTGCCTTTGGCTATTCACGCGGTACGAGCTCAGGACGATTAGTCTTCCATGATCTGCTTGCCACATCCATTCATTCCACAGACAGAAGATCTGGTGGCCATATATTTTTAAATTGAGTTTCGGGGTGATGGATACGATCACCGCGCCGCAGCGATGTCATTGTTGGACAGGTTTCTCCATTTCCACCACTACTGCTGTGGCTCTAGCTGAACGATGCTCTTCGCAAAGAACACCGTTGCTAGATACATACTCCTGGTGCTGGGAGTCTTGGTGCGTTCTCTTCTTTCGCTCTCAGCATTCTGCTAAAGTTGGTTTCATCTTCAGATTACCATGCACTACACCCTTACCTTTATGAATGAGGGATACGGCAAGGCTACCTCACTCGGAAACTTCTTTGGAGATGATACGCCATCTACTATCCCTGTATACGGAAACCTAACACGCCGCGCCAACGCCGCCTTTGTCATCCTAGCGCGGAATAGCGATCTCGAAGGCACCGTGCAGAGTATACGGGAGATTGAAGAGAGATTTAATCGCCACTTTCAATATCCCTATGTGCTGCTCAACGAACAAGAGTTTACTGCGCATTTCAAAGAGTGAGTCCTCCCTTCCCTCGCATGTACCAAGCTCATCGCCATCTAGACGCGTATCCGTATTAACGCGCGCAAAAATGGAGTTTGGTTTGATACCGCACGACGACTGGTTTCAGCCCGATTGGATAAACGAGGACAAGGCAGCAGCGGCGCGTACACAGATGGTGAACGAGAACATCATATATGGTGGTATGTCGTTACACACTCTTCTTGCTCTACGTCTTAGTCCTATCCAGGTAGCGTGTCATACCGCAACATGTGTCGCTTCAACTCTGGCTTCTTCTTCAAACACCAACTACTCCTGCCGTACAAGTGGTACTGGCGGATCGAACCGGACGTGCATTTCCACTGCGATATTCCATATGACCCGTTCGTATTCATGGAGGACACGAACAAGGTGTATGGGTTCACCATCACGATGTACGAGTTCGAAAAGACGATCCCTACGTTATGGCGGCATGTGATGGATTTCGTCAAAGCCCACCCCGAATACATCGCGGACGGGAATGCGATGGGATTTCTGAGTGGCAACGAGGGAAAAACGTACAATCTATGCCATTGTGAGCCTTTGTTCTTACAAATGAACTACCGTCTTAATTGCACCTCCAAATAGTTTGGTCCAATTTCGAAATCGCCGACATGGATTTCTGGCGCGCGCCGGCATATCAGGCTTTCTTCGAGTATCTCGACAGACAAGGTACGCGCTCACCACGTCTCTCCTTCCCCATCTAAAACTTTCGTCTAGGTGGATTCTACTACGAACGCTGGGGCGACGCCCCCGTACACTCCATCGCTGCCGCCCTCTTCGCTAAAAAGGAGCAGATACATTTCTTCAAAGAGATAGGTGGGTTCACGTTCCTTTCTCCCTTGAGCAACGACTAATGAACGTTCACGTTGATTTAGGATATTACCACCTACCGTACACACACTGCCCGCGGGACGAGGCGATGTGGAGACGCGGAAAGTGCAGCTGTGATCGTACACGAAGCTTTGATTATGATGGGTATTCGTGTTTGAGCAAGTGGGATCGGTTAGTGGCGTCGTAAATCGACCTCTCGTGGTTGTTGGACAATTTATTGTATTTGTATATGTATTAGCTGCTTAATGCTGAACTTGTAGGTCGATGAACTGTCCTTCTCGCATCACTCAGGCTCGGAAGCCCTGTCAACATTTGAGGTTGAACGATGTTTGCACGTTTGAACGCACCTGGACGCCAGTGAACGCCAGATCAGTAACAGGATGTGTTTCAAACACATGCCTTCAACGATCATCTGATTATATTCTTAATGGTTTATCCACAAGACGTGGGTGTACCCATCCAGCACGACCACCAGCACCCGCCAGACCTTTGAACAATAAGTACAACTTTCAATGGTGACTTGATCGCGTACTACTCTTCAATGTATGGGACAACTGATGGCTACATTCGGATTTCATGACTGATTACAACTTTTTGTTGAATACCGAGCGGTCTCTACTCAGGAATCGGCACTCCAATATCCTGCCAGAATTCCTCCAGCTTCCACGGAATATCCCTCCTTCCGCCCATCCTGGCATTGACCGAGTTTTCCTCCTCTCCTGATGTTTTCACCCAGACTCGCGATGGAAAACGGCCCGCGGGATCCCACACACCTGGTACACCATCGAATGAAATGACTCGAAGGCTGGGGCAAGTCATGAAAAAGTCAATGGCGTGACGTCTTTGCAAGTCGTCGATCCCGTCATCCAAGGAATAGTCACACCGCCTTGGGCGATAGCTGAACCGCGCAAGAGAAACGACAAGAATCTCCAACTGGGACAGTGAACGGGCAACGGCTTCGGCAAGAGATAGCTATAGGCATCCATGATCAGTCGTAAATCTATAGGCCGTGTACTTTCCAACTCACTAAGAGATCTATCTGGCCCGCCGACGGAGTACACTCCCAGGATTGGGAAACCTGTAATGAACGAAGTTGAGGGAAGAGTCTACCGATTGTCTCCACCTCCTCGTCAAGGGAAAGATGATCGGTGTGCTGCCATTTACGAAGGAGCAGAGCCTCAGTCGAAGGACAAGAATCGTATGCTTCATGAAGCATAGATGTCCGCTCGACCGTAATTGTTTGAAGGGAGCTGGGTAATTCGTATGGAGAATACAGCGTCGAGAACTGCAAGTGACGCAAAGTTGGTACGACGTGCACTTTACGCGGCTCGGTCTGCCCCGCACTCTCCAGCTCGCATAATTTTTTGGTAGGCTCCAGTCGCAGTGTTTCTATGGATGGAAAGTATTGCAAGAATCTCTCAACATCCGAGGAGGGAAGATCCGTCATGAGAGATAGAATACGTAGATTTGAACACCCCATCATTTCAGGGAATTTGTGACTGAAGCGAATAACGAGAGTGTGCAGCGTTGTCGCCGAAGCTGTGATGACACGGTGACTCAGAGAGGTATAATTCTTGCTAAGCTGCTCAAAAGGGGGTGCCCAAGAAGTAATCCGAAGAGTGACGAGACCGTTTGGGAGAGACTCCGGCACAGAATCATTGTCAATGATTGACAACATCCCGACATGTGAATCGAGAGGTATCTGGTACAGATGGATAGTCAGTGAAGACAGATTTGGCCACTGTCGAGCTACCCTGCCGATAGCCGCGTAGACGATTTTATAACATGCACCGGCCGTCTTGAGGCGGGTACATTCCTGACATGAGGAGATCGATAATGATAATACCAGATTTTGAAGGTTGGGAAGAGATAACTCCTCCAACGGAAGATCATACACCCCTCGGGGAGGATGAAGTTTCGCAACAGCCAGCCGACGAGCGTTGAACGCTCTGGTTCGGAAGCTGCACAGCGTAGCACACAGATCCGGTCGAGTCCTCAGTAGATTGACCAGTCTATAAGCAGATCGATTATACACGTCACTGCTACGACCAGGCGTTGGAAGGATTATGCTCAAAGGATCGGCATAAATCAAAGACAAGCAGACCTCCCGGATCGTTTTGCAGAGTGTCCACAGACAAAGCAAGCAGCGTTTAGGGAGAAACGAGTAGATCTGAAACTGTATCTCGACGGGCAGGCAAGCCAGCGTCCCCTGCTGCGTCGATTCGGTCACGTTCTGGGGCGGCTCCCAAGCAGCGAGATCTTGAACCGCCCTCAAAAGTTCCGGTATGTGAAGTTTGGTGCTAATGCCTTCCAACTGAGATAAGATCAACAGCGCCAAGCCGTGGCGCCCGAATTTGCGCCGCTCGCTACCAAGTGCACGATCTCTGGAAACTAGCTCCCCGATGACTGTGCATAGAGCGATGATAAGAAGGAAACAACGGTGGCTCTGAGTATGGCGCCATTCAGGGGATAATGAGCCTGGTGAAAATACTTTGGTTATGTAAAAACATGGCGTGTGAACGACAATTCCACTGGACTCGGACTGTGCAATCATGAGGTTGAGGTCCAAAAAACTGCTGATAGCCAGCTCGAGCATAGTTTGAATGCCTGGCTGCTGCGTAAGTTCTTCAAAACTTGTCAGCCCACAGTTCATTGCTACGGTCAATCAGAGTAGCTTACCGCGATCCCAATGATAAACGTTCATGACTGTAAGTCTTTCAATGCAAGAGAGCGCAACCCTAGGATGCTGCGCGAGGTGGACAAGGGAGGGAAGAAATTGGAGCGGGTTTTTGGGGAGGGACAGCGCGCTATGAACGACAGCAACCGCGGGCAGCAGATCCGCGCTCTGAGCAACTTCTTCGAGTGATTCCCATTTTGCCCGTCGCGCAAAGGCTTCGCGGTTGGCGTGATATGAGTCCGGGTGAAGGATGCTATGAGGGAACAACGCATCCTCAAAAACCCCAGCCGCCTGCCAGTCCTCTTGTGACGCATCGGGTTTGGGAATAGATGCCAGCTGCTCCTCCACAGACTGGAACACTAGAGAAGAGAGACTGAGCGCGAACTTGAGGAAGGATGCTTTTCGCGCTTCCTCCTCGGATTCAGGATGTAACGTGGATCGATTGTATCTTTCGAATAGTACATGGTCAGTTAAACCTGGAGTGACAACATCATTGGTATAAGGGATCTCTGCATGCATAGAAGAAGCTTACAATGCCAAGGCACTTCCTCTGATCGATAAGGAGTCATTCTAGTTTTCGAATACCTAACTCTGCTTCAGAAAGTCGCTGGGTCGCTGGCGATATGACAGCCGAAAAGAACACCAGGATGTTACGTAACGGTTAACTGTTAAAAGGGACGCCATCAAACACAAGTACAGCTCGCAACACGACTCGCAAAGCCTTGAATCTTGAAGTGTCCTGCTGGTGGTGGTGGTGGTGCGCTGTGACACGGCGTCAGGTCCCGACATGGAACTGCCGCTTTGCGGCACCACATGTACTGAGTGCAATAAGTAAGAGTTCCGTCCTTTTAATATGGTCCTCATCTTGGATGCAGGCCTACATACTGACCTGTAGTAGCTGGCAGTTGCCCCACTACTAATTAAGAGTTTCCTATTGCCATTTCATCATTGCCGCTCTAAATTCTGATTCAAGTATATGAGACCACTTCATTAGAGTCTCCTCCTCCTCTGAGTCCTAACGTACATCCACAAACTAATTTTACATCCTGTCTTAAACTTCAAGGTGTTCCCCCTCCTACAACCGCCTCACACTCAACGGCATCCCATCCATCGGTTCTTCAAACATTCTCAGCGCATCTTCACGAAAAATTCCTTTTTGACTCACTCATAGTAATCGCCGCAGCCGGCCTCTCCACCTGCCCCTCCCACCCCAGCCGAAACTCAAACTTGCTAACGAGCACCGCAAGAATAGCCTTCATCTCCACCACCGCCATCGTCTTCCCAATGCACCCATGGGGCCCCGCGATGAACGGGAGGAAGGAAAACGCCGGATCGTACGTCTTGGGGAGGGATAGCCAGCGCTCTGGGCGGAATCTGTTCGAGGTCAGCCTGGGCGTTCGTCTCACTGGAAATAGACGCACTCTTCGGCATCATCGCCCCAGATGGCTTCCCAGGTGTTGATGTTGCGAATCTAAGGAGGAACGGCGTCAAGGGATCGTGCTAAGGAATGAAGGAAGTGCGTGCGTACAGAAATATGCAACAACGTTCCCTTCGGCACAAGCACCCCCGCGACATAATCCGTCTTCGCCGCCTCACGAACTGTAATCGGGACGGGGGGCATAACGCGTAGGCCCTCCATGCTAGCGTTGAGGGGTTGAGACGTGGAGACATTGAACTTGGGTGACTCGGAGCTTACACGACACAATCAAGGTACTCCATCTCCTTCAACGTCCTATAATCTGGTCGGAGGTTGTTTTCGAGGACAGGCGTAACCTCGGCGCGTAAGCGCTGCTGCGCCTCGATGTTGTTCGCTAGGAGCCAGAGGGTCTGATAACATACGAGGGGTAAGCGACAACCAGCACTTCAAACAGTGGGCTTACCCAGCTCAGACCGCTCGCCGTCGTCTCGTGCCCGGCTCCCAGAAAAGTGAGCTAGCCAAGGCGTCATCAGTATACACAGAAAGTTCACCAGCCTCCTTAGCTACTTACCACTTGATCCACCATAGCCTCATCCGTCATCGCATAGCCCTCCTCCTCCTTCCCACTGGCAGAATGCCGCGCCCTCACAAGAAGACTCATAATATCCCTCTTCGTATGCACATCATCCCCACTCAACCCCGCCGTCTTCTCAGCGAGCATCTCCCTCGATATCCGCCTGATCGTGTGCATCGAGTGCAGCAGCGTGTCCAACAGGGCTACATACACCCATTCACCAACTAGGAGGAGGAAGGAGAATAGGAGACGTACGAAATCCAGGGAGCCATTGAAACCAAGCACGATGCTTATACGCCCATTCCGAGGCGAGAAACCGCGGGCCGCCGGGGATGGAGACGAGGAGGACGAGTTTTGCCATGTTCGGGCCTGTGAGACCTCCTGATAACTGGGAACGTGGAGGTGGAAGTGGGAAGACATACTAGACTGAAGACCAAGAAGCCGCTCATAAGCCTCCGCGAGCTCGTTGTGCGGGTTGTGCAACGAGTCGGTGCGGTAGCCAAAGGCGGTTTCGCATATGATGTCTAAAGTCACTTTGCTCACTGAAAGGGAGGTGAGTAAGAAGAGAGATCAGAGATTAGAGATCATGGGGAGGTGGAGGGTACGTACGCCATTCGTACATCATTATGACTTTACTACCTGAACTGCCTTGAGATGAGATTTGAGAAGTGAGGACCTCGATTAGGCTGCCCAGGGTGAGTGTCTCAAAAACGGAATACGCACACAGAGAGTATGCATACTACTTACCTTTCAATCGGTTCATAGTACATATCAGTTTCTGTATCATATCGTATCTCAGCACAGAAAAAGAGGCAACATTTCATGGAGGGAAGGGGAGGGGGGAAAACTTACGCGCCGTAAGATTCGCAATAGAAAACGCCGGATTCATCGCCTTGCGCATCTGCCTATGCTCGTCGCCCGTCACCGTCAACAGCCCATAGCCCGTGACGATGCCCAAGATCTTCCGCAGGTAACTGGGCTGCACACGTCCTCAGATCGCAAAATAACCTGAGAAGGAAAAACCTGAATTACCCTGGGATAATCCAACCAGCCTCTAACGAAAATCTGCTGCAGCGCCTCGGGGGAGAGAAACATGAGACACTCCGTCCCCAGCTGGCCCACGACGCGTATTGTCGGCCCGTGCTCCTTGATCCACGCGCGCCGGTGTGCGACGTGGTGTTCCCCGTACAGCTTGGAGGCTTGCCCCGTGAGCGGGTTCCCGAGGGGCGGTCCTGGGACGGAGCGCAGGGGAGATAAGAAGTAGGGATAGAGGAAGAGCTGGTGTATGATTCTATATGCGATGTACACTACGATCAATGTTCAGAATCAAAGGGACTTCCAAGTTTAAGTGAGGGGACTTGCCGTAGAACGCGTATAGAGCATGGCGGTAAGTCAATGTCTGGAGAAACGACCAAACCTCCGAGGCAGCGGTTGACATGGTGGTGGTGGAAAGAAAAGAAGGTGGATATCCAGGGAATCCAATACATCTCACTATTATATGGCCTGCTCATGTGAAGATGCGTAGCAGAATGTGCGATTGTTGCTGACGAGGATCAGCCCGTGGGCGGAATGTTCATCATGTGACTATCCAAACCTTCATCGACCTAAAAATTCCTTGAACTTGATTGGGCATGGGCCGACAAACGCGAGGCACAAACCTTTCTTGTGCGGCGTTGATTCGGTGCCATAGTTCAAAGATAAAAAGAACGCACGCAATGTAACTATCGGATGAAGACCACTTTAATCGACCGTGTAGAATACGGCTGAAGAAGATTGAAGAGTCCATATCAGAATTAAACTAAGATGAAAAGAACGATGTAGAAAAGTAGCCATCTCATATGTACAGTCCGTGGCATATTGTACTTTCAGATTTGTGCCAAGCGTTCTCTTTGGTTTCGGCAAATTCATCTTTCACCGACGAGCAGCAGCTGCACCTATGTACAATCCCCGTAGACGTGTACTGAGGAAGCTGATTGGCGGGGACATTAACACCAAGAATCTGCGCAGGTGGCCAAGGCGTCCCAGCAGCCGCGGCGGTGATAGTTCCAGCACCAGGGCCACCAGTCATATACGGCTGGAAGTTACCGTCGAACACGGGAATGTCACCGCACTTCCCAGCGGCTTGACAAGGATCCTTGAGAATCCATCCACCCTCCAACCCGAGCTGGTACGACCAAAGCGGCGCCTGGACGGATCCAGCACTGGAGTTACCAATTTTCCACGTCCAGAAGAAGAAGTTCTTGAAAGCGTCCATCTGTGCAGCGTTGTAAGCTGCTACACCGGCTTTGGTTGACTCGTTCCGGGTAGTAGCGTCTTCTCAAGAACCGCAGTCGCCAGCGTAGCTCTGAGTGCCGCCAACCCCAGTGAGGAAGAGTGCACAGTCGTTATATCCGTTGCTCCATTCACCGGCATAAGTGAAGCCGACCGTCCCAGAAAGTCGGACAGACTGCACCCCATCCACACGCTGTGGCGACCCAAACGCCACCAGCATCGGCGCCTGTTCCCGTAGTGATAGGATCCTGGAAGGTCGAGCCGCTAAAGGAGGTGTACGGATGTCCGTCAAGGACGACGCGGTCGCTACCAGCAAGAAAACCGTCCCACTGTGTCATATTGTTCTCGAAACCGTCGTGTATCGAAATGTAGAATCCTTTCCCCTCTCCAACACCAGTGATACCGCGAATCATGTCGTGAGCCTCGCGATAGAATGAGGTGAGCGCAGCACGACCAATCATGGGCATCATAGCCTCATTCATGATGCCGAACATTTGGACAACGTCCTGGTATTCGGGCTGGGATACGAATTCGGTAACGGTGCGAATGTAGTCGAGGGCGCGTTGGGCGTTGGCGATACCCATAGTGCCGTGAAGAAAGTTGACTTGACCGCTCTTTCCTGCATGGTTGAAAGCTGGCGAAGAGCATCAGCATAAAACGCATCGTGAGGTGTGAAACAAACCTACTACTCAGCGCTCCTGGAATAGTACGAAGGTCAAGGTTGACGCGAAGGCCATCCTTTCGTGCCCACGAGAAGGCTTTGAGGATGTACCTTCAATAGTAATGAGTGCGCCACTCCGAGAAACAGATGGATCAGACGTACTTCCAGCAGACTTTATCCAGGAACGGTTCTCCATTCTATGAGCAGAAGATGGATAAAATGTCGAATTAGAAAAGTAAGACCTACGATAAATGTCATGTAATGCTCTTCCAATTGACCAAGACCGCTCCCGGCTGCATCAGCGGCCACATGGTCTTCATGCAAGAAATAGAGCGAGCCGTACCGACGGCGGGCAAAGCTTGTGGAGGTCCCGTTACTAGACTGTACGCGCCGGTGGAAGCCGCCGTGCCCGACAGCGCAAAGCGTAGAATGAAGAAGTAATTTATCTTGTTTCCGCTGTGAGAAATCGACGATCCGTGAAGTAGGACCAGCCAAGCTTGCAGAGAAGGAGCAAAGCTGAGAAGCGACGAGGGCAAAGCCACCCGCGCCGCGGTTCGCGATATATCAAACCGTATGTGAGGATCCAGCACGACTGGGATGTCGTGCAGACGGCAACCAATGCGAAGCGAAAAGCTGCAGTCTCAGACTCAAAGGCGGGCGTTTGATTGAGAGCGAGCATGGCAGTTGTCTTTGTGTGGAGAGAAACGATTTTCTATCAAGCACCCCGGATGCTCAATTAATCCCAGCGTTGTATTGCTTAGGAAAGTGGACGAGTCTCGAGGACCTCGGCTTCTCGTCAAAATGCTTTTGGAGCACGTTTGCGAGGCTGGGTGAGACGTTCGAAGATAAGGTCTCCGAACACGATGTAGATGCCGTCCAAGCGGCGATGGATTAAAGAAGGAAGGTATGGGGTGGGGAGGAATTGTAGCTGACGCTGATAGTGGTCTAGGGTTGCCTGTTGCGACTGGCATAACTCGGACGTTGGTCGTCTACGCGTCGTGCTACACTTGTGTAATTGGGAATAATGATGATTTTCCTGGGAAAAAAGTATGAATTGAGAGGAGAACGGGCAGGACGAGATAAACACACTTCATTGCGATTCTGATCTTCATATTTGCTCGGACCGGAAGGGTGACATGCGCCCGCTCACCCGATGGGTATCCTCTAATCCTCATATTCAACATGTCGGTGTTCCTTCGACGAGAGTTGACGTGTTCACCGTGCGATCAATGTGCGGCCGTGAATGCGGAGGCCTGATTGTCGAGAGTGGGCGTAAAGGGCAACGGCTTCGGGCTTCCGATGGTGCAAGATATATGAACTCTCGAGGTATGCGGGACCGGGGACCCACGCAGCCTGCAGGACATCCTGTCATGGGGATTGGCGTGCGATTCCGGGAGACTATTCGAGCGGTGACATGATGGTACAAGGAGAAGGTGATCGCTGGTACATGGTGGTCAAAAGGAAAGAGCTGTGACCCTAACCTTACGACGACACCTCTCAAATCCTGCACTGGGACAATCGTTGGGGAAGAACATATAAATAAATATTGGATTCCGATAGCAGGATGAATAAATAAGTATCTAGACCGAGAAATACCTAGCACAAGACAAAGAAAACATTGAACACCGGAACTTTAAGCTCACTCTAAGCTGCCGCCCTTCAAACCATTTCTGCTGCATTTCGCTTCTCGACTTGAATCTCGAACTCGCCGGCATGACCCGCCAACATCTCACCACCCACACCCAAGTTTTCTTCAGCTCCTCGCTTCTCAAGCTGAATCTCCCGGTCCAATGCCGCATGAACGTCAACCTCTCCGGAGTGGCCCGCCACTGCCTCGCCGCCAACACCCAAGTTCTCTTCTCCCGCCAGGGAAGCCGTGGCATCCGCAGCTTGACCAGCGCTGTCAAGTGTCGACGCGGTATTCTGCGTATCGGCAGGACCGATACTGGTGAACCGGATGCTCTCCGCAAGGCTACGCATGACGGAACCCATAGGCGGAAGGGACGAACGCGTCCAGGAGTCATTCGGACATGCTTCACCAGACATGACACGTCCAATGATCATGGTAGGGGCAGCTGCCTGTGATCACCTTGTTAGCGCAAAATATGAGGAATATGAAGATGGAGATGTACAGTAACAGCATTGAGTAGTCCATATACATATTGAGATGTCTCGCTCCAATATGG
>QLPD01000328.1:0-51131 GCA_003314085.1 Hymenopellis raphanipes
TCATGGAACTCCTTCAATAACGAATTTCGCGTCGTGCTCTTGTGCCGAGACGGTCCGGGCCAGGATCGTTGAACATGCTGCTCAAAGGTTCAGCGAAACTGGGGACATCAAACGAACTTTCAACGTGCATGGTAGGAGGACTCCGACTCAGGAGGGTTCCAGGCCCGGCCGGGCCGAAGTCGATCTTGGCTTTAGACCACCATGACCGGACGTTATATTCTCTGCTCGTCGCCCTCGCCGTCGTTGAGCATCTCCTGCTCGCTGTCACTGCCTTTGTCGGTACGTTGAATCGCCAGCTAACGCATCTTGCTCACGTCAAGCTAGGTTATAGGACGAAACGGGACAATCATAACCGCCTTGGCAGCCATGCGCAGGGTCCTATCGTCGCCTGTTCGCCATCTGAGCTGCGCGCGCTAATACCATTGACTGCTTGCTTTCGCTGCTCGGAGCCGTAATCTCCTCTTTAAAACTGTGCCTTCTCGGGGACCGGTCATGTACAATAATAAACTATCGGAGAAGGTAGCTGATGCGTTAATTGGTGTTCCTTTGTTGGGTACGTCTGACCGAAAACTACAAGGTGCACTTGTTCAAGACCTGCTATTCGTTCCCCACCGCCCTCGTCAATCCCAAATCCATAAATTTGCGCCCAACGTCTCCATACTATCAGCCACGACCAATGCTGCGCATATAGTCGGCCCGACCGCTTCATGAATGCGCGAGTAAAGCTACGCAATGCCTTGGAGACAGATTTCGGCGGCGTCACCCATTCCCGTTTGACGACCATTTTGTCATTAGAGGGTGAGCTACTTTATATTTTATGTTTGCGGGCCAACTACTCACCGTAGTAGTCTTTATACGCTCTAACACGACGTCGGTCAATTGGAATTTGGCGTCCACAATGTTAGCCCATTCGGAGGCGCAGTAGGGCAGATTCCCTCCCATTTTGTTCTTCCGGGGTATGAATGCTCGTCATATCAGCTATATATCAACAATTTGCTCCTTGACGTCGTCCGTGATTTCTCATGGCGCATGTTTAATCTCAGCTTTTGAAAACGTGTAGCAGTCGCTTTCCTCCGACACTCACGCAATAATGGCGATTACGCGGATTCCATGGCCAAAGCTTTTAGGAGACAGGACCTCTGTGTTGTCGAGATCTGTCTACTTCCGTACATAGCGAGGATGGGGATCGATGGCGGCGCAGCGGTTTCAGGAGATGGATACTTGTGCGGCGAGACTGCAGTTGAGAAGGGCTCCCGCTTCTACCCCAACTTGCGCCGTACTGCAACTAGATTCATGACGGGCGAAGGAATATCGTCTGTCCTTGGGTACGACGCGTTGAAATTCATTCTTGATGGTGATCGCGTCCGAGGTCGGTTGGAGATAAATACGCGCAGGTGGCCGAGGAAAGTCGAGTGGACTCTGACAATACTGTCATGTACGGACGAGCGGAAATAGCGACATTGAATACTATCTAGGTGTGCTACATCTCATCTTTATGTATGTCCATAGCTCATATCGCAGTGTATAGAACTATACAGCTAGGAATACTCATACCCAGGATGTATAGCGGAACGGAAAAACTAACGCTGCAGTGGGATGTCCGGAAACGTAATAGATGGTGTTACCTATTCAACGGCGTGAGGGTGGCGCAGCCATCGAGGAGATAGTCCTCACATGAGATTGGAATAGTACGGGGTATCGTCTCAGAAGCATGACCCATGGAAACCGATAGCCCCCCAACCTCGCCTTGGTGTGTGGCGCAGCCGGGTTCGCGAGGGGCTTGATGAGAGGGTGTATAAATGATCTGAGGTATAGAGGGTGAGTTGAGGCAAAGGAACTTGGGAGGAATTTGGTACCCTGTCTATTTGCGCGGGAACGGGCGCTGCACATGCCGCCAGGGCAACTGTGCATTAGAGCGATGAGCTCATATAAGCTGGGGAGAACAAATGACATACGAGAGATGACGGCGAATAGTTGGAGGAGATTAGCTCGATACATGCGCTTCGAGCACGGCTCGAGAACTTGAAGAGACAATCGGGATGTAAGGAGAAAGATGAAGAGCAGTATTGAGGGGACATGGCTACTTATACTATGGCCGTATTATTTATTTTGGAGAGGAAATGCGCCGCGTCGGAGTTGGACACATCCCAAAAAGGGCATGCGCTTGTTCTTTGTGAAGATGAGGAACAAGAGACCCGGGTTGGGATGGTGACAATGTTCATTCCGCGGGTGCTAAGCGCAGTAGTGTACATAACATCCAAGAACCCCGAAGCCCCATAGAGCACCTAAACAGGATGAAGGGTGAGCACTGAGCGATTTGGATTTCCGTGCAGTGCACAATGCGCGGTTTGGTAATTTCGTTGGTTGTGAGTTATTTTATTCGTAGGTTTCATCCGCCATGATATCAAGTGTGGCGCAAAAATCGAGGAGGAGGAGCAGATGAGCAAAACCGTGTCCAACGGCAGTCGATGAGGTGCTCTTCGGCAGGGAAGCACAGTAGTAGAACATGGGAAGGGGGGTTGTCACCAATTACATTGGAAGAAACAACCGGTAGGCAGGAAGTAAGATACAAAAATCACTGTGCCTTCAAGATGTGAGTCATGGTCGCGGAATGGCTTTCTATCATGAATAAGATGGGTCGACAAAAGTTGAAGGCTCTGACGTGGGAATTAAATGGTGAAAACCTGAAAGCAACAGGTCTTGAATTAAACGTGGTGCTATGTTATAAGTACTCATTTAATCGCCGTGTAGATTACTTACAGTAAAAGAACTCTGGAGAAGTTAGATGCGTCCGAGAAAATGCTGATCTGAAGTGAGAAGACGAAATATTCAGCCAGAGTCAAAGCACATGCCTTCGAAGGCGCCTATGGGCTAGGCCACAGCCTTATGGATGGATGAAATCGGGAGAAGATTGGTTTCCTGCTGTGCCATGAAGAGATCTTACTGGCTTGTCACCCAGTAAGGAGAGAATATCGGTCTGAACAAAGGCCCGCTGCCTTCATTGGGGAAGACAGAGAAGAAGGTGATGACGCCGTGAAGTTGAAAGCGGTGGACATAAGGCCTGACATTGAACGCGCAAGAGCATCGCCGCTCAAAAAGAAGTACACGGACGCCTCCGCATCGGTCAAAAAGTCTCCTTACCAAGGACGCTGATCTGCAAACGGACTCCGCCTTTGAATGCAGGAGCGTTCAACAGGGAGAGCAGTGAAAAGCGAAAGGCAGTGCAAGAAGAGCAGTATTTGACCTGGATAGTCGCTTCCGAAGGAACGCCAATGGAGAACACGGAAGACCGTAGAACGAGATACTTTGTCAAAGTTCAAGGAACCAAAAAGAAATCGGGATAGCCGTTTTGATGCAAGGAGAGCAAGGCAGGAAAAGATGCCGTCGGCATCGCGCGCCGGGTCACGATGGTCGCGAGTGTTACTGTAACGCTCAACGCAACCGCCTTCGACGACGACGGCGACGACAGAGACGACTACGACGACCATGACCACGATGATGGTGACCCAAAAATGGCCGACCTTGTCCCAATTATGGTACTCGTCGTCCCATGGCCGGAGGATTGTCTTTGTCCGCCAAGCATCAGCAGGCTCGCGTATCGATCAACTGGGCTTTTGTCTCTATCGGCTGGAAGTATAAGAACAGTGCGATGGTCCGAGTTTTCCATATCATCATCAAATGTGCGTTCTCCATTCTCTGGCACACGATGTAGATCTAACTTGTCCGCAACCGTTTAGAGCGACATGCGTACAGACCCATCGCCAGTACTACCAGGGTACCAACTGCTTTTATCCCTCCTGCGTTTGGCTCTTGCAGCGATTTAGAAACGCCAGTATTGGAAACCATATCTACGGCGCCACAGTCGCGCAACTCGTGTATGTCGTCCGTACCCGTGATCCTATGCCAGCTGACGTCTTTAGTCTCTGCCTAGTTTCCCCTTCGACTTTACCCAACCACCAACTCGAACCGTTGGGCCCCAACCCGATGTTAGCGTCGACGAGCTGGAGAATAGGCTGCGACGAATGAGCTTGGAGCAGCCCGAGGTTGCAGATGCGCAGAACGCGAGATTTGTTATAATGGAAACCAGGCTCGCTGAGGAGAGGAGGAGGTTTGATAACGAGAGGAGGCAATTTGAGCCGAAAAGCGAGAGGTGTCTTTATTCGTTTATTCGCATCCTACAATGCTAACCTTTCCGTCCAGCTTGAAAACCGTGTGTGGATTGCGGAGCGCAAAGCCGCTGAAACTCTTCGCCGCAATGATGACTTGGAGATAGACATTGAAGAGCTTGACAGGGCGCTCGCAGACGCAGTCAAGTTGATAGCCCAGCGCGTCAGCCTTTAGGACGCCCGCATTGCGCCTAGGGATCAAGTCATTTCAGAGCAGAGAGCAGGATAGCTATCTTAAAGAGGGGGCGTGCGCTATCATACAGCGAAAGGACAAGGAGATTGCGGCGTTGAAAGCTTCCTCTGCTGCGTATTTTGCCTCGTTTCCGGCGCCGTCTGCACCGCAAGCCGTGCCCGCTCCATACCCCCTCCAGTCCGGGAAATACCCTTTTCAACAATCCTCCCATGACGGACAGTCTGGTCCTTCTCGTTCCCAATTCGCCCACTGCCACCACGCGCCGGCTTACCGTCAGCACTATGTTTATTCTGCCTACCAACGACTACCACCAGCCACACTCCTATCATGCTCCGCCTATCCTTCCCACACTACTCCTATTCAGGATGTGTCTATGAACTAATGGGAAGTTGTCCGGTATTAGGGAGGGATGGGACACGAGCGACGCGACGACACCGATGACCTCAAAGTCGCCGAAATACCATCCGGGTCGCGAGACTTGAAAGACTCGCTTTCATGAATCCGTCTTCCTTTTTTTTGACGCTAGACTCTACGAACGGAATTTGGCACAAGGAAACGCCAGGGACTTGACGACGCTCCGCATTCTGGAGTAGGGCATGCCGCCCTCACAGGTCGTCAGAATACCATCTGAGTCTTTGACTCGAGCGACTCCCTCTTGCTGTTCGTTGACCTGTCCGCTCATCTATCTGCCTGGTTCCGCATCCGATTCGCCGCCGCCTCCCTCCCTCCCTCTCTTCCTTCCTTCCTTCCCGAGAGACTTGATCATGCTCCATCTAATGGAGTAGGGCATACGTACGCCCTCCAAGGCCGTCAGAATCCCACCCGAGTCTTCGATGATTGGATAAACTTCCTCTACAATTTGTATTGGGGTCTTCCCGTCATGCGTTCTTTTCGGCTTCGTGTGGCTTCGGCGTCGTTCTTGACTCTCCCTTTCCATCCTGCTCCTTTGTCGGCGTCGTGTCCCATTCCGCTCCCAGGTCGACGTATGTCTCTAGTGTCGTTCCTCTCCTTCTCCTCATGTTCTCTGTGTTGATTACTTGTATATATTCATCGGACTTTCTTGTGTCTGCTTTGTGCGTCTTGCAATGTTTTGTATAGCGTTGTGTTTTGTTATCTCGTTCTGTTGTCCGCGCTCTTGTTATCTCTACCCTCCTGTGTTTTGTAATGTTGTCTAGTTATCCGGGCTTTCCCCTGTGCTGTACTGTGTTTGTTATTCTGTCTGCTTTTTGGTTCAAAGAAATATAGATCTCGGGCACGGACGCGGTGTCGGCTGCCTTGGTGTTTCCGTGTTCTTTCAGTGTCAATCGATTCGGATACAAGCTCAGTCCTACTCTGGTCCTACTTGCGTCCTTGCTTGGGGATCGAACCAAGGCCTTTCGCGTTACACAACGCGTCGCTCCTCATCCGCTCGCGTCCGTCACTTCCTTCTCTTTCACTGCGTTCCTGACAGTCTACAGCATGCTTGATGGCCTAGCATTGCCCTCTTTGAACAGCATACTGGGGCGATGAATTGAAGACATTGCGTTCTTTGGAGAAGGATCATAAGTGGTACAGCCTTCAACAGGATTCTATTTACTGATCGGTCGAATCTAAGTTGGAGAACTTTGGAAATACAGGTAAGCATTGGCACCCTTTTTTCAACGCTTCTTGACGCCATGACTGGCTGTGAAGCCAGCATCATTTCCACTTCTCTCACACTGCGGTCAGATCGTCGAACGGTCTGTATCGCAATACGTCTGCTATTGTCAAGAATTTTTGGTCCGCCTCGATTGGGACTTTCTTAGTTGTTCAACTTGCAGTGGTCTTTCGGGCGGGGTTGTCTGACCGAGCGGATAACCCACATAATGTCGCGAGGTTGTTTTGGTTTTGTCCTTTTCCAGGGTACAGTCGAGCTTCGTATGCCACCGGGACCGCGGATAAATTTCTATCGTGGCGAGTCGGTCAAGCGGCTAGCTCTTGATAGCATAGGAAGTGATTGGAATTTTTTCAAACTGCTCTTCAGAGTCCAATTGCCCGGTTCCACGCTCCTCTTTTCTTGGCTGCGACGTCCCATTGGAGCTCGAGGAATTCTAGGTCTTCAGATGAAAGCCGGCTCGGTCTATGTGACCGCAGTGTTATTTTAGACTGCCACCTCGAGCGTTTCCCCCGGGGCCATCTAGCCTAGCGGTCATCCCCATGCCACGCGTCGTCCACCTGTTTATTTCGCAAGGAATGACAACTTTTTGAGTGATTCGTGAAGGAAAGTCTTCCCTCCACATGAAACGTCTCAGTATCATTCTCGCTGTATGTAAACGTATTCGTACTATATGAGCACGTCTAGTCTAGCGGATGAACTAGATGTTCATTTCAGATCATGTTGGCATTGGTTTTTTTTAAGCGAGAACTTAGAGCGGACCCGTCACCTTCTTCACGCCTCGCTTGTCTTTTAACTACGACCATGCTTAGCTACGGACGACGCACTGATCCATGCTTCAGGGCACAGGACCTCGTTACAAGCCTACGTAGCTCATCTGGTACTCGGCGTGATCATTGCGAAAAGTGGCACATATTTTTGGTTTACATCGCTCGGCCTTAACGTTTCCTTGGCTATCCTTCTCGAGGCTTTTGTTGAGGCGGTCTGGTCCACCGGATCGGTCAGGTACTCTTCAGTCCGCAGATAGATCCAAAATTTTACTGGTTTTCTTTAGTCGGGAGGCTCGTGTCTTGTCTTTTGACGACGCTCTCTTGGTCCCACTTGAACAAAATGTACATAGTTGGTGATGGGACAGAGGATGTAGCGGCTCGTTGGTCAAGCGGCTAGCTTTGATGATCAATTCTATCGTCTACATTTTTCCTTCAGGACTTGACTGATCTACTTTGCTGAGGTGAATGAACCGGAACGATTCTTAAGTATCTTTGTTGACCTGCATGCATGTTGACGGAAGCCTCTCCCAGTGTTTTGGTCCCAGAGGCTAACTGCGTCTGGAGCTTTGCCTTTCACCTTACTCGTCCATGAGTAATGATAACTTGAAGGTTGATGTTGTTAATTCAATCGACTACTTGAGAGAACGAGCCTAAGCAGAGGCAGGAAAAGATGCCGTCGGCATCGTGCGCCGAGTCACGAATGTCACTGTAACGCTCAGCGCGCTTTTTCCTTCCGCCACCATGCAACCGCCCGACGGCGACGAGCTCGACGACCACGACCACAATGACGGTGGCGCCAAAATGGCGCACCTTCTCTCAAATGACTATGGTCTTTGACCGCCAAGCATCAGCAGGCTCGCGTAGCGATTCAAGCGACCGGACAATTAAGGCTTTTTGTCTGTATCGTCTGGAAGTATAAAAGCTATGGGATGGTCCAAGTTTTTCATATCATTTCTCCCCATCAAATGTGCGTTCTCCATTCTCTGGCACGCGACGTAAATCTAACTTGTCCGCAACCTTTTAGATGCCTGCAGAACGACATGCGTACAGACCTGCTACCAGCACTACCAGGGTACGACCTGCTTGTATCTGACCTGCGTTTGGCTCATGCGGTCGATTTAGAAACGCCACTATTGGAAGCAATATTTACGGCGTCACAGTCGGACAGCTCGTGTATGTCGTCCGTACGCGTGTTGACCTATGACTGCTGACATCTGTAATCTCTGCGTAGTTTCCCCTTCGACTTTACGCAATCCTCAACTCGAAACTTTGCGCCCCAACCCGATGTCAGCGTCGATGAGTCGGAGAATAGGCTGCGACGGACGAGCTTGAAATAGGCCGAGGCTGTAGATGCGCAGAATGCGAGATTTTCTATAATGGAAACGAGGCTCGCCGAGGAGAGGAGGAAGTTTGAAAATGAGAAAAGGTGAAAAGCGAGAGGTGTGCAATTTATCCGTTTCTTCGCATCCTGCACTGTTAACCTTTCCCGTCTAGCTTAAAAACCGTGTGTGGAATGCGGAGCATAATGCCGCTGAAACTCTTCGCCGCAATGATGAGTTGGAGATGGACGTTGAAGAGTTCCACCGGGCACTCGCAGACACAGTCAAGCTAATCGCACAGCGCGTTAACCTTCAGGACGCCTACATCGCGCGTAGGGATCAAGTCATTGCAGAGCAGGATAGCTATACTGCGAGCTTTAACGAGGACGCGCGCGCTATTATACAGCAAAAGGACGAGGAGATTCCGTCGTTGAAGGCTTCTTCTGCCGCATATTTCTCCTCGATACCGGCGCCGTCTGCACCGCAAGCCGTGCACGCTCCATACCCCCTCCAGTCCCGTCAATATCCTTCTCACGACGCATCCCATGAGGAACAGTATGGTCCTTCCCGTTCCCAATTCTCCCACTACCACCACGTGCCGGCTTACCCTCAGCGCTATGTTTACTCTGCCTACCAAGGCGACGACTACCACCAGCCACAAACCTACCATGATTATGTCCAGTCCGCCTATCCTTCCCACACTACTCCTATTCAGGATGTGTCCATGGACTAATAGGAAGTTGTCCGGTATTAGGGAGGCATGGGGCACGACAGACGCGACGAAACCGACGTCGTCGAGGTCGCCGGAATACCATCCAGGTCGCGAGACTTGAACGACTCGCTTTCCTGTATCCTTCTTCCCTTGTCAGTACGAATGGAACTGACTTGACGACGCTCCGAATTGTGGAGTAGGGTACGCCTCCCTCACAGGTTGTCAGAACACCCACCAGGTACCGACTCGCCCTCCTGTTTAGCTTGCCGCCTACCTCAATTTCGCTCGTCTTTTGCGCATCCATCTCCGCCATCGACTGAGCCAAATTCAAATGATACCCGAGAGACTTGACGACGCTCCCTCCTTCTACAGCGGTAGGGCAACAGCATACGCCCTCCCACGTTGTCAGAATACAACACCAGTCCTTTCATGACTCCATTTTGTATCGTGACGCTGATGGGTCGAAGTCGTGACCGACACATCTGCCACGCACTGGCACACCACTATCGCTAGGGTAGCACACGGACGATTGTCGTCTTTGGGATTATCGACATCGACATCTGCGCAGTCGTTCGGAGTCGCTTTCATGCTGGAGCATTGTCTGTGACAGGACACAATCTTACCGCTGCCGCTCGGATAGGCCCGACATCGCCGGGACGCATATAAGGACGATTGGGAAGAAGAGGGAAAGGACCACGGGAGACTTGACGACGCCCCAATGCGGGGTAGGACGCCGATAGGGTACCAACTTCCTCGTGTATGTCGTCCGTACCAACGTTTGCTTATCCCAGCTGACGTCTGCAGTCAACGCTGATTTTACCCAAGCGCCAACTGGAAAGTTCGCGTCCCATCCCGATGTTAGCGTCGACGAGAGGCGGCAAGTTGAAGAAGAGAAAATGCGCTTTGAGGCCGAGAAACAAGAGGTGTGTCTATCCGTTTCGTCGCCTTCTGCAGGCCTAACTTTTCCATGTAGCTCGCAAACCGTGCTCGTGTGGCTGAGCGTAAGGCCGCCGAAAGCCGCCGCCACTGTGAAGAATTACAGGAGCCTGGGCCGTAACCTTCAGGAGGAACATCTTGCGCAGAAAGATAAAGTCTTCCCAGAGCGAGATAGCTATATTGCGAGCCTCATAGAAGACGGACGTGCTGTTATTGCAGAGGCGATTGCAGCCTTAAAGGCACGGTCTGCACCAAAGGCCGTGCACGCTGAATACCCCATTCTCGTCCCCGCACTACCCTTCCCAGTACTCCCGCTAGTTCCCTGCACGAGCAGTACGATCCTTCCCGTTCCCGGTTTATCTCCTACCATCCTCACCCCTCGTCTGTCTGTTAATAATAATTCGTGACGAGCGCCTTCCTACCCAGGCGATGTTTACAGCCGGCCGCAATCGTACCATGGTTATCCTTGTCTATGGACTAGTCTTCCGTCCAGACTGTCTCCACAGACGCTCAGAACTCTCAGGCATCTACCACCTGGACACGGCCACAATCCATACAATCACAGAACTTCACGCAGCCGAATTGGCGGTGGTGGATGGTAGGTATCGACGTGTTCCGCCGCTGCATGTGGGTATACGAAGACGACCCGGAGATTCTGAAGTGGTTGGCAACACGTCGGCCCACGTGAGTGAAGAGACCGAGAGGTTCAGGGTGCAGGTGTTTCTGAAGCGGAAGATGAGATGCTTATTGGGACTGGGAGCTCTTGACGTGACGTATCGATGCGGAGGAGAATAGAAGCTCGAGAGACTTGACGACGCCGGGACGCGGATGGTCGTCAGAACACCATCTAGGTCCAAGGACCTGAACGACTCGCTTTCCTGCATCCATTTCCTTCCGGCTTCCGACTTAACAATTCGAACCCGGCGCGCGATGAAACACGAGGGACTTCACGACGCTCCCAATGCTGGAGTAGGGCACACGCTCTCGCCGGTCGTAAGAACATCTACCAGGTCGCAAGACTTGGTCGACTCGTTCTCCTGTTTGTCATGCTGTCGTTCGCCTTTCATCCTTACCACGCTTCCGATTTGCTGCCACCCAACCATTCTACACCGACGTGACGACGCTCCAGCGGGCATAGGTACGCCCTCATAGGTCGTCGGAATACCACCCGAGTCTTCGACGATTCGATAAAATTCCCCTCTTGTGTCAGTCTCTTCCGTTCGTGCGTTACTCTTGACGATGTGTACCTTGGGTGTCGTTCGCCTGTCCTGCTCTTGTGCAGATGTTTTCTTTGTCGTGGTTCATTACGCTTCCAGGTCGACGTGTGTCCTCCCGTTCTGTGTGTTGGATATGCATCGGACTTGCTTGTTTCTGCTTTGTACGTCTTGCTGTGTTTTGTATAGTGTTGTGTTTTGTTATCTTGTCCAGCAGTTCGTGCTCTCGTAATGTCTTCCCTATGTACCTTACTCGTAATCTTGTCCAATGTCTTTCCTCTGTACCTTACTGTGTTTGTTATCTTGTTTAGTTTGTCGTCTGCTTTTGGTTCATGGAAATATAAATATTGGGCGCGGACGTTGGTGTCTGGTGCCTTGGTGTTCCTGTGTTCTTTTGGCAACCGAAGTCTTTTCTTGTGGCGCACTGGCGCTCCTACTAACTACGACACTGTTCGATGGCGTCCTGCCACTGCCGTATAATGTGCCCCACCCTCACGAATAACTTAGAAGATGCCTTTCGAAGGGCTTTCGACAGCTAAAGACAATCTTTACCGAATTATGGAGTCGAACAATCAATTACTATTGTATGCACTGTTCGCATTCTTGCTTTAATGATAATTCTTGTCTGTGAATTTGGAATAGGATTGAGCATTGTAGTCACCGCTACAGGCAGCTCGGGCATGCTGGCGGCTGGCAGGGAAAGAGGAAGGTTGGGATTGGGATTGGGGTGGGGCAAATACCCGAGAGGAAAAACCTTGTTTATACCACCATTGTTAGTGAATGTCGGACTCTCGCTTTTGCCTCGTGTCCTGGATGAAGGAATTGACGGGGACAGCAGGTTAGAGTGCTCGTGCCAAAAGCAAGCCTCGACCGACTTGGAGTTCGGTATACGCTGCCAATAACACGCTCAACGCGTAGATGGGCGTGTTTGGCGAGGTGTCAGGTGCTAGAGTTCTAGGAATTCTCTTCAACGAGTAATTTGCTGTGGTAGTACATTCCTGAGACCAACCCGCGAAGAAGAGAATCCGAGACGAAATCTTTTGTCAGTCCAACAAGTCAACGACCCAATGTTCGATTCTGCTTTGTCTGTACAGGTAGAATTTACATGAGTTCTTATGACTTCCGATACAAGATCTGCAAAACGTACGGAAGCGAGGTCATGACTTGTTGTCCATACAAGTGACTACCGACTAATCCTCTAATCTAAAATTTTGGCCCCCATGCACACGTGATCGTTCTACTTTATTTTACTACCACCATCAAACCACCATCACACGCACAAGCGAAGCCGCATTATCGAAAGCTCAATTTCTTCTCAATATGTCATTCTGTGAGTCCTCTCTGACGGTCCTAGTTGCAGGAGGCCTGATGTGAGGCTTCGTAGCTCACGAGAGAACGTGGGGAACGTGGAGCCCATGTGCGGACACGATAGCATGTCCATGCCCCAATCATCTGGCGGACACTCCCTGTCTGCTGGAGATTTTTTCCGATATAATTAGGGAAAATTCTCCCCTCCATCCTATTCTTCTCAGTAACGACCATCTATCTCCCGCTGAAGAGGACCTCCTCGCATCATCCATCGCCAATTTACATTCAAAATTTGTGGCGGCAGATAAATTGTCGCAAAACCTCCGGAAGTTATGGCACTCGTTGTCTTTCGATTTGCAGAGGATTGATAGGGACATACAGCGAGTAGAGTTGCACCTCGCTGCCTTGGCGTCTGCTTTCGAACGGAGGCGAAAAGTGGCCAGGTGTTTCATCCGACGCCTGCCCTCAGAAGTGCTCGCCCACATCCTCTCCCTCACCATCGACATTCCCCCCCATGATGGAACCCTTCCTCTGGTTTGGAGACGCGACCCCCTCGGACACGAGCTCATGAAGTTCGAGCGTGTCTCGAAAAGCTGGCGGGAATGTATTCTTAGTCACCCCTCCCTTTGGTCGCGCATCCTGATTATCGCCAACTGGGATTACACTTACTGGATGATTCCTGAATCCGTATACGCAGCACGCCTGGCGCGACAAATCGAGCGTACTAAGGAAGCACGTCTGGACGTGTGTATCAGTACTATGTGTTCCGCTCAAAAAAAGGTCCAACAACTCTCAAACATGGTTGGGCATTTACTAGCGCCGGTATTCCATCGCATCGAATCGTTACACCTTCTCCTTCCACCGCCATTGATTCGCGGGCTCCATCCTCTTCGAATGTCCTTTCATGCATTGAAAAAGCTCTACATCAGGATTGATGACACCATACGTCCAGATTCTTCAGACGAGTTGTCGAATTTATTCGCAGCGGCGCCACATTTGACAATCTACGAGACCTGCGGCGTCCCGGACCCAAGCTTATTTGGGATGCCATGGCACCAAATCGTTCATTACGAATCGAGTTCAGCCGATTGCGGATTCTCTCTGGAATCTCAGAACGTGCTCAAAGTTCTTTCCCTGGCAGGTAGCTTACAGGAAGCCGCATTTCGTGATATTATTTTTGGATCCAGACCGCCGCCAGAGATCATATCTACTTCCATCGTGTGTGCCCGTCTCGTATCATTGGAGTTGACGCTGGCGGATTTTACCGGGCCAATTCCGATTCGCCAGGTGTTTGAGCTCTGCTCTTTCCCTGTATTGGCCCGCCTCCATGTCACGATGGCTTCCCCTCGACAGTACTTCGCGAGCAAATGTGACTGGTCAACACCTTTTCCAGCTCTCCTTCGATGCATACAACGTTCCCGAAGTCCACTCTGCACATTAAAGTACGACCATGCGCGCGTCGCATCTGCGGACGTTACGGAGCTTTTAGGATCTGTCCCTACCTTGGAAGAGGTTCAGTTGACAAACATCGACGGTGGTATTGATAACGATGTCATACAGAGCTTGTGTGTTCAGGATAATGGTGTTATTCCTCTTCCCCGCTTACGCCTCTTGCACCTCGATGGCAATCTGGCTTTTAATTTGGGCGCCTTTGTCCAGATGGTCAAAGGCCGTTGGGACGCTGCGCCGTTGATTTCGATTGCGCTGCGATGGTGCGGGTCAATGCCGGCGCAAACAAAATTGAATCGCCATCAGCGCCGGGCTCTTCACTGGATGAGGAGGCAAAGAGAATCCGAAATTGCTGTGCTCATCGCTGAATTGAAGGTTTACGAGTCGCAGGGGATGGCGCTTCAAACGGGCCTATATGGTTGGAAATATTGAGGAGATCAAAGTACATCATCACAATGCAATTGCGTATTTGATTCGATACCTCAATTGTCGCGAGTCTGTCTTGCCCAATGCCTTTTGAAAGTGCTTCACTTGCCAATAGTTCTTATTCCTTTGTTCATGGAGGCAATCCGTATCGTGAGTAGATTTGGTGACTCCTCAGCACAACGGGATTCTCATTACAAGGCACGGCGACTTTCCGTCTTACTTCGTGTCTACCGTTGGTTTCTTCCAATGTAATCGAAGACAACTCTACCCATCACGTTCTAGTACTACGCTTCCTGGTCGAAGAGCACCTCATTGAGCACCGTTGGACGTTTGACCTATTCCTCTTCGATTGTTGCCGCACACTTGATATCAAGCCTTATGGAGCATACAATCTGAAGTCCAACACTAAAGTAATTCAAAGTTAGTGATCATCCGCCGCCATTGACTCTGTTCGGAACAGTTCCACAAGAGTAAATCCTCCAGCGGGTCCAAAGACAATAAGGAGGGGATCGTTAAATTAACAAGTACACATGGAAGTTACTTATATTATGAGAAATCACTGGTACTGCATCTGGAACTCTACGAGTACATCACACCGTTTGGTGCATATACCGAGGTACATCCCCCGTTCCGCATAACCCTTCAGCTCATCGGCTAGCACAGCAGCTTCCGATGTCCAACAACATATCTTTACCTCAACTTCGGGATCAACGTCCCCCCAATCCCGCTCGTCCGACACTACATGCCAGTGCAAGTCAATTGAGAATAGCGGAGCAACGTCCCAACGACTTTTCACCATCTCCGCAAAATTGGCGGCATCGAATTCGAATTCTCCTTCGAAAAGCAGGGATTCTAGCCAGGGAGCGCAAATGTCGACTTGCCCCGGCTGGACATGGAGACTTTGGAACGCCGCGTCGCTGAGACCGGACGAAGTCCTGGTGAACTCGACGTGGGAGATAGTAGGAGTTGTCCGAAAGAACGCATCGACATCCGCGGGTGAGACCGGCCCATGGTCATACGACAACACGGAGAGCGGACTGCGCGAGCGCTGCAAACAAAGAAGGAGAGCGTGAAACGTGTCTACGGTGTCAGGTGCGTCAGTTGGGACGGTAACACCGCATGTGGAGACATAAAGTTGATCCAGTGTGGGAAAGGAACACTGTTCGAACAGCTGGCGAAGGGGGTGTGCATTTTGACCGAATATCGCTGTTTCCGATATATTAACGGTTAGGGAGGTGATATGAGCGCATACGATCGGATCGAGTCCGACACGGAGGGGTAGCTTTGAGCCAGAATTCATGAAGAACGTACCGTCTTGGAGATTATTTGCAGCCTCAAGGCCCTTCAAGGCGGTGTGGATACTAGCATGTCCCCAGGCTGAATGACGGATGATTTGGCACCAAGGGATTCCAATCTGAGTACCAATTGCGCGACCAGTCGTGTCGAAGACAACCAACTTTGTCGCTTTGTCGAACAGCTTTATGGGCGGAAGATTTGTTGCGTCGGCGCTTACAAATAGGTAACGCAGCGACTTGAAAGCGTCACGAAGAGGGTAGAGACTAAGCATCATCGACGGGGACAAAGTGAGCGATAGGGATCTGATACGGGAGCAGATTTGTTCCAGCAAGGTCATAACCAATGGAGGAAGTGGCTGCTCATCGCGATCGGCGAGGGTGGAGTGGATTTTGACGTCCAGCTCAGCGTGGGCACTTCGGTTTATACGGCGACTGAGGCTCCATGCTCCACGTGAATGGGCGTTTCGGAAGTTGGTGGCTCGCGGGTCGATGTAAATTTGAGACCAAAGCGTAGGAGATTGGAGTACGACACGCCTCCATCGTTTGCAGACGAGCTCAAAGGCTTCGAGCTCAACATCTTTGTCATCCGTATCCATCGCCGTATGTCCGTATGGAAACGGTAATAATATCGTAATCCCAAGGATGTCGGATAGGATTTCGGAGGGAAGTCGTCTAATCGGCGCCTTGATTCTGCTCCTACGGTCAAGAGCGCGCGACAGCTGGCCATGATGTACATCCAAACGGCCTAGTTCTCCCTCCACCTTGTCCAACTCAAGGCGGAGAGCGTTCCGGAGCCGCATAAGCTTTTGGGACGCGTCTTCCGTCTTGTGAATCTGTGACTGTAGAATGGGTATGCTGCGGTTGATCACATCCTCTTCTTCGCTGGTAGGACATTCATTCCCGCTAGCAACATGACGAAGAGAAGGATGATCGTCGATGGCATCGGGAAAGACCAACGGCAGATCCCAGTCGGAACCAAGATGGTTTGGGCACGGACAGCTGGACGCGCCATCACAGCAAAGCCAAGAATCTTCAAAGGCTGGAGAAGATGTGTAAGTAAAGTGATGGCATATAGATGGTCTCCATACTTACAGAACGGCATGTACAATCAGCTGTTTTCTTTTGAAACTGGCGCTTGATGAGCGCTGGAAGAAAAGTAATCGATTGGCCGCCGAGATGCCGGATGTCCCGCCTTTGGTTAAGACCCTTGTAATTCTGACGACGACCAACAAAGAATATTGCGATACAGCTAACTGCAAAACTATGTGAACTGTTTGTCATTTTATCTCTTCACAATTTCTGCTCAGGGAAAGGTGCGCCGAGACGCCTCCGGAGTGACCTATTACTGTGTTTGGGTCAATCCCGTCGTTTTCGAGCATCCGGATCTTGCGAATGGGCCCTTCTCGACGAGTACCTGAGCAAGAAATCTGTCGTGATGAAATCCTCCGGAGTTCACATAGTTTTGCAGCTAGCTGTAAGAGATAGTAAATCACCTGTACTTATCTAGACCCTCTACTAATTCATCACACCCCTCCGTGCATATATGAAGATGCCATCCGAAATCTGCAAAATCACCCAATGCCTCCATAAGGATAGCTCCTTCCGATGCCCAACGCTCTTTCTTGGCTTCCAAAACGGTCTTATCGTCTAACTCCCTATCTCTAGAGTGGAAAAGGGAGGGCTTGTCATGCACTTCATGCCAGTGCAAGGTAATCGAAGATAGCGGTGCAACATCCCAACGACTATCCACCATTGCTGCAAAATTCTCGGCGTCAAACTCCAACTCCCCTTCTAGAAGAATAGATTTCAGTTGAGGGGCCCACACGTCGACTTGACCCGGTCGAATCCAAAGACTCTCAAAGGCCGCGTCGCTAAGACCGGACGAAACCCTTGTAAATTGAACGCGCAATAGAGTACGCATCGTGCGAAAGAGCTCGGAAACATCCGCAGGTGCGACTGGACCGTTGTCGTATGACAGCACAGCAAGGCCGCATTGGGAGCGCTGAAGACAGAGAAGGAGAGCATGGAAAGTTTCCGGCGTGTCGCGCTCATGATCTAGCTGCCAAGTACCAGCGGTGCCGACATGCAGTTCACGCAACGCTGGAAAGATGCATTGCGCAAACAGCTGCTGAAGGGGATGTGCATTCTGGTTGAGATCTGCAGAATGTCGCACGCACACTCGTAGATACACGAGACAAGTGCATGAAATTGGATCGAGTACAGGGCGGACGGGTGCCTCGGAGATACCTCTAATTGAGAAAACGGCCACTCGGAGGGTGATAGCAGCTTCGAGTGAATCGAGGACGACATCAATACCAGCACAATAGGGGGCAGTGTGGTATGTAATTTGATGCCAAGGGATACCGACACTGCTAGGGAAATCATCCTTTGTGAGATAGACAGCTAGCTTGGGTGCTTTGTCGAACAGCTTTATGGGGACAACATCTGTTTGACCTTGGTATATAGTAAGTTCATACAAGGAATCAAAAGAGTCACGAAGAGGGTAGAGGCTGCGAATCATAGATGACGGTAGGTGGAGGTCGAGGTATTTGATACGCTGGGAGACGCGCTTCAATAAGGTGAAAAGAATGGGGGGAATTTCGGAGTCCTTGCGGTGGGCGGCAACTCTGCCACAGTCCAGCTCAATATCCAGGTCAAGCTGGCCACTGTGGACTATATGCCGAACAAAGGTTCGAACTTGGGGTGTATGTTTCGATCGGAAGCGGGACTCGTCCACTTTAACGATTAGGCGGCACCAAAGTATGGGAGTGTTGGACACGATCTGAACCCATTTTCGGCAGACAGCCGCCAAATTCCTGAGCTCAAAATCCTCGGCAGGATCTTCTGGAAGCTTCGTTGTCGACGGGAAGGGGAGCTGCATGGTTATCGAAAAAATGTGGGAAAGAATTTCGACAGGGAGACGTCTAATAGGCGCTTTGATTTTCTTTCTGCAAGTGAGTGCCCTTGACAGCTTTCTCTGGTGCATGCGCAGGTCGACAATCTCTCGATCAACCTTGAATAATTCAAGACGAAGCGTGGTTTGGAGTCGAATCAATTTTTCGGACGCGTCCTTGGTCGTCTGAAGCTGTGCCTCGAGGGCAGGTATGCTTGAGTTGATGACGTCCTCATCATCGCTTGTCGGACATTCATTGCCATTGGCGATGTGGCGAAGAGAAGGATGGTTATTAAGGGTATCAGGAAAGACCAATGGTAGACGCCAGTCGGGACCAAGATGATTCGGGCATGGACAGCTCGGCGCCCCATCACAGCACACCCACGTGTCTTTGAGAGCTGTTATAAAACTATATGAGGCCTATGATTACATGAATCATCGTTGCACTTACAAAATGGCATAGAATACTTCGGGGCGTCCTGATTGTCGAAAGCAAAGCGACGGAAGGGCCGATCGTCCATATCCGAGATGCCGACCGTTCCGCCCCGCTTTCATCACGACCCTCATCAAGCTTCGTGTCTATCTCCCAGAGAATCCGCATTCGCCAGGCAGCTTCTAGTGCGGACTGCTGTTCGAATAGACTATTATATTTCACAGGTGCGCCGGCCCGTCCTCTCATTTTCTCTCCTCGCCACACTTCCTTTTTACGCTGTATCTACCATGTAGGTAGGAGCGCCAGATAGTCGTGTTTATTACTCTCGTCCCCCAATGTGATGTTCTGTAGGCTCTAAATTTATCCAACCCTCTTTAGCAGTCAGCCGGTATTGGATATCCGTCGAAAGGTTGTATATGATTCACGCGATTCTCACTGGCCGTCTTACCATACAAGTGGTGCTTGTATACTGCATGGAGGCCCGCGCCACCAGTCCGCTGATCTACAGAACTCGTGGGAAGCATGACGAGAGCGCCGGCGCTTAACGTTAACCCTAGCTCTAACCTCTCCTTCTTCCCGCCAGGACGCGAAATGAATGTCGGGTAAGCCGTTCTAATGCTCTGAATTATACTTCTTCTCAAGTTCTCTCAAACAACTAGGCCGAAAGTGACGCTCTCAGGTACCGAACCATCCTGGCCAAATGTGTCCTCTTCTTGATCCCATTCTAGCCCTTACTGTTACCTTTGACGAACGGTCCTTGGACAAACTCCCAGACAAAATCTTCATCAAATATGCATACCAGGGAGCCCCATTCGTCGAGGTAGGGCCCATGACGCCTCACAAGCAACTAGAGCGCTTCCTCACTTTGTAAGCTATGGTGATATCGGATAGTCGCGTCGTGCTAACGCCTCATAGCCCAGCATCTGGAGTAGCTACTGTTGAGATCTACGAAATGCCGCCCAATTACGCGCAGATTCAGGCTGAGAGGCACTTGGATTTGGCCATTATGGAGCCCATGTCTTGGACACACACCAAAGTGTATCCAGGCATGGTCTGCGAGAACTTTGACGAGGTTCAAATCGACGAGAACAAGCTGGGTTCGACTCAGGTGAAACTTAAGCCCGTTTATCGGCGTCTAGAGAAAGCGCGAGTCAAAGCACATAGTAAGTTCTAAATCGCGCACTTAGCATAGTTTTCATCAATGACCCTCAGCGTACTCATATCCCGTCAGCATGACGTACAATACATGCCCAGAAATGCAATTCCGCTTTTCGGTTACTCTTTTCCCGCCTAGCCAGGCCGAAGACGAGGCGCCCATTGTACATTTCTTCGCCTTCGATATGATGTCAGGTATGTATCCTCCAACGTGCACATATGTAGCTAACTGATTTCACCAGAGGAAGAAAGCAACGATTCGGACAAGTTGTTTGGTTTCGTTTTACGCATTGTCACAGACATTGGGACACATCGCGTCGCTTTGCGACTAACCGGAGAGCAGTTGCTCAAGCTGCGAGATAGAGCTCTTCGCCTACCCACTTCACTCCAGAGGCTGCGCGTTTTACTGCTCCTCGCGCTTCTACTCTTCGGCATGTTCATGTTGAACGAGTCGCACGAGACGTACCAGGAGTCACAATTCATTTATCAAGACATCGTCGCCTGCATGGAGACCCTCAGTCGAAGTGTTCAGCGCGCTCTCATGGTGTGCTTTGTCCGGCAGAAAGACACGGAAGGAAGGAAGGCACCTCTTCTGGCTCACTGGAGTTATCATCTCCTCCATCGGTATGCCGAGAATCCCGCTCTGGCTAACGCTGAGGATCTCCATCATGCCGTCTTTTTCCTGGAGAAGGCGAAGCACATCTACAAAGTGCGCGACGAGGAGCTGGAACGCTGGGATTGCCCGTTGGATTACTTCTTTGTATTGGAGAACCTGCACAACGCGTATCTGGCCCTCTACGAATTGCATCATCGTATCGAGGATCTCGACAGTGGGATATCCGCCATGGATGCGGCGATGAAGTTGGAGATACCTCATTTGGTTTCTCCGATGCAGAAGCCACATGCGTTAACACTCTTTTCGCACTCCCTTTTCGCGCGCTTTGAAGTTTCCGGGGATCAGCAGGACGCGCATCGGGCGCTCAGCTGCGTCTCCTGGGCTTTGGACGTGATGCCGCAGAACGACTATCCAGCCACGTTGTACGAGCGCATGAGACTGCTGATCAAGCGCTTCGAATGGTTACACGATGAAGAAGACCGGGACCGTGCCATAGAAATCATCGAGGACCTCATCGTGATCATACCCCCATCCGACTATCGTCTATCCGAATGCAAAGCCGCTCTTGCGCATTTACTGCTCCAGCGGTTCTCTCCACAAAGTGAACCTTACTATTTTGCTTCCAACCAGGGATATCGCGACTTTGCCGAGTTTACGCTGGCCGAGAGGGAACGAATTAGACCTCGTGTCAGTGTCGGTCATGAAGGCGATCTGGATAGAGCGATTGCCATCTTCAGAGAGCTTGCTGTTTCCAAGGTTTTCCACCCACTTCGACATCGGTTCAACCTTGTATCGTTGTACGAGGCCTTGACCACGCGCTTTAAACTCCTCGGCGATGTCAAAGATATCCACGAGGGTGTTGATGGCTGGCGGCAGATCCTAGATGAACCCTCAATCGAATTTCGCTTGGGCCACGCACTGCTGATGCGCTACATGTTCTGTGGTACACATATCGAGGATCTCCGTGCTGCGATGTCGAGTCTGGCGTCCGCAGCGAAGTCTACAGAGTTCGCACCAATGCGCAGGTTTATTTCAGCCAAGATGTGGGCGTTTGGTGCGACGTTCTTTTCACCGGAGATCTACGCCAAGGAGCGTCAGGCCGCGCATATGGAGGCCCTTCAAACCGTAATGGATATCCTACCGAGTCTAGCTTGGGTTGGTAGAGCGATGCATGACCGCCATGATATCCTCACAATGACCGAGTACGCTGTTCATACGCCATTCCGAGTCCTGCGTCAGCTTGAACCGGGCAAGGAGATTCCTCGACCTCTTTACACGAGTATCGGCCAAGCGCCGAGCAATGCTGCTGAAGTCGCTATACACTATAACGAGTTCATTACGGCGCTTGAATGGCTAGAGCAAGGACGGTCTATCATATGGGACCAGCTGATGCAGTTTCGCACCCCGCTTGACGAGTTGAGGAAGGCCAATGCGCAGCTTGCCGACCGACTTAGTAGTATCGCCAAAGATCTCGCTACGTCTAGCGCCAAAGCCCACTTTGGGACGGACAAACAGGGAACCATCATGTGGGAGGCCGAGGCCCAGAAACATCGAAAGCTCGCGACGGCCTGGGATGAGGGGATAGCGGAGGCGCGAAAGATACCGGGATTCCTTCATTTTCCTCGTCCAAAGACGTTTGGGCATCTTCTCGATGCCGCGCGCGATGTGACAGTTGTTGTGATTAATGTTGCTCAAAGAAGCGATGCGATTGTTCTGTTACCTGTCGCAGACGGTCATCCTGTGACTGTTCTGTATGTCCCGCTTCCGGACGTTACTATGCGTGATGTAGAAGGGATGCATAAGCAGTTGATATCTGCCACCAAGGACGATTATGCGTTTAGAGCTCCAGCGGCAGTAGGGTCTCGAAAGCCCATGCCCGCGCCTTTTTGGGGAAATAGGTTTGAAGCGGTGGTCGATCCGAATTCGACCATGAAGGATATCCTATCCAAGTTGTGGTATCGGATTGTTCAGCCTATTCTGTCGATGTGTGAGGATGTACGACCTTCGTTGATTGACAAGGTATGGTTCTGTTATCTAGAGCGAGTTCGAGCTAACCAAGGTCCTTCTTTAGCCCCGCCCTGGATACACGAGACCAAGACTTCGCTGGTGTCCAACCGGTTCGCTGGCTTTCCTCCCCCTTCATGCGGCTGGCGATTACGACGTGTCTGAAGATGGCAACAGGGTATTCGACTTTGTCGTATCATCATATATTCCTACTCTTACTTCGGTCATCTATACAAAGCCGACGGAAGTAGATGGTTCTAGACGGAGACCGCAAGTTTTAGCTGTGGCGTGTTCTTCGGCGAAAGGACAACTTCCGATACCTGGTACAGGCAACGAGATCCGACGAATTCAGGCCCAGGTGGCATCATCGGGAGAGGCTGACTGTGTTACGCTTACGGAGGGCGATGCTACATCAGCGCAAGTCATGAAGAAAATGCCGTGTGCGTCGTGGGTCCATTTCGCTTGTCATGGCGTCCAAAACATGAAGAGCCCAACGGAGAGCGCTCTACTCCTCGCGGGCGGGACACGTATCACGATCTCGGATATCGCAGCTCTTGATCTTCCTCAAGCTGAACTGGCCTTTTTATCGGCCTGCCAGACGGCGACTGGGTTCGATAAGCTGCCGTCAGAGTCTGTCCATTTGGCCGCGGGGATGCTTTTGGCTGGATATCGGAGTGTTATTGCCACGATGTGGTCTATAGAAGATCGGAATGCGCCTCGGGTTGCGGATGATGTGTACGGGTATCTGTTGAGGAAGGGAGATGATGGAACCCTTTCCGACTGTAGCGAGTCGGCGGTCGCGCTGGACTTTGCTGTTGAGGAGCTAAGAAAGTATGTCGGCGAGAAAGCGTTTATGTCATGGGTTCCATACATTCACATCGGGGCTTGACTAAATACAAGAGTCCACTAGTGAGAATGAAAGGGTGTTATTTTGGTAGTTTAACTGAGTTGTATTAGGAACGATTCTTATAAGACATCAAACTGTACCTGTATGTATGTCGACGGAGGCCTCTTTCAAAGGCGTGTTTCTATCACGACGTCCAGCCCTTCGAGTGGAAGGCACATCTACATTGGGAGGTTAGTAAGTGACAAATGGAACAAGAACGAGAATCACTCACTATCGCGCATCAAGGGCGCCCACGAAGCCCATACTTGACAAGAAAACATTCACCAATAGCCTCCTTTGGTGTAGTGAATAGTTGAAGTGACATACGGAACGGCTGGCGGGCGTAGGCGTGGTATCCGCATTTCGAGTATAACGACGGCGTGAGCACCAGAGGGTAGCAGAGCATCCTGTCCTAATGCAGTCATCCGATATCCAGCATCAGTGGACTACAGGGTAGGGTGAGATTACCGAGAAAATACTCGAAATGAAGAATCTCACCTTGGAGTGTGGACGTCGAAGGCGCGTCTAGGCACACTTGAAATAGTCCATGTAGACTCTTGAAGCCTTGGATACTTAACACTCGGGGTTGGCAAATGGTTCAGAAATCAATTTTTGTTTAACTTACAATTCAACAACGAAGACACGCCGGCTTCCAGGACCTTGTACTTTTATAGGACTATCCGGGGCCTTGAGATCCAAAATCCGAGTGACGAGCCGAATTCCGCCGACTCGAAAGGAGACTGACGTGAATAGGCCTGCGGGACGACAACCATCGCCAGCGCAGAGTTCATTCGTACCGCGTCACGCGTCAGGGTTCACCATATTGAAGATCTTGATGAGGTTCACATTGCTTCCTGGAATGTATTTCATGGATCTGTCGAAAAAGTAGGTCAAAATTCTTACCCGGCACTACAGGACCTCTAGGAACCCTTTGGCCTTATGTCGTAGGCAAACACTATCGGGATGTCCTCCCGCCGGTGGTCATACTGCTCCGCCTATACCAATCCATGCCGACTCCTGATCCCGCGCAAGACAAGGTCGTATTGTGTATAGAGAAGGCGCGGATGGAGACAACGCCGTATACATGCCTTGAATAGCTGTCAAACGAGCAATATACACGGCGATATGAGCGCCTTGTGAGCTCTAAGAACTAAGTAAAATGAAAAGTTCAGTGTTTGTATCCAAATATCAAAACAGGCGAGGACTGACCAACAGAGAATGCGAAACGCCGGTCGTGTGCGTTTTACGGAGGGTATTCCTGAAGAAACATGATGCCTAATCATGGCGCTGCATTAGCGGCAACCGGCCAAACACCGATCCAAGGCGAATCGAGTTGGGTGGGCATCTGGACGGCGACGAAGGAGTATTCGTGCATGTATCAGAGACTAGATGTATTAACAAGTGATGTGAGGCGCGTTGCGAATGTTGTCCGTATCCTAGAATGAAAATGAACATCTTGAAATGGGCATGAACATTGAAAATGAGCCAGGCTCCCATGAGGGCCAGTGTTTTGGTCCCAGGGGCAATTTATCTTGCGTCTGGTGGACGTTAAACCTTTGCCTTTCACGTTACTTGTCCATGAGGAATGATAACTTGAAGGTTGATTCGATCGACCACTTGAGGGAACGCTCAGAAGGAAAAGATGCCGTCGGCATCGCGCGCCGGGTCACGATGGTCGCGAATGTCACTGTAACGCTCAACACGCTTTTTCCTTCGACCACCATGCAACCGCCTTCGACGACGACGGCCAAGAGCTCGACTAGGACCACGGCACTATGGTATTTGACCGTCAAGCATCGGCAGGCTCGCGTAGCAATCCAAGCGACCGGACAATGGACGCTTTTTGTCTTTATCTGCTGGAAGTGCAAGAGCACAGGAATGGTCCAATGTTTCCATATCATCATTCAATGTGCGCTCTCCATTCTTTCTGGCATGCGATGTAGAACTAATTTGTTCTCAATCGTTCAGATGCCTACAGAACGACATGCGTACAGACCTGCTACCAGCACTACCAGGGTACGACCTGCTTGTATCTGACCTGCGTTTGGCTCATGCGGTCGATTTAGAAACGCCACTATTGGAAGCCATATTTACGGCGTCACAGTCGGAGAGCGCGTGTATGTCGTTCGTACGCGTGTTGACCTATGACTGCTGACGTCTGTAATCTCTGCCTAGTTTCCTCTTCGACTTTACGCAATCCTCAACTCGAAACTTTGCGCCCCAACCCGATGTCAACGTCGACGAGTTGGAGAAGAGGCTGCGACGGATGAGCTTGAAGCAGGCTAAGGCTGCAGATGCGAGATTTGTTATAATGGAAACCAGGCTCGCTGAGGAGAGGAGGAAGTTTCAAAATGAGAAAAGTCAATTTGAAGCCGACAAGCGAGCGGTGTGTTTATCCGTTTATTCGCATCCTGCAGTGCTAACCTTTTCTGTAGCTCGAAATCCGTGTGTGGCTTGCGGAGCATAATGCCGCTGAAACTCTTCGCCACAATGAGGATTTGGAGATGGAAATTGAAGAGCTCGACAGGGCACTCGCAGACGCAGTCAAGTTGATCGCCCAGCGCGTCAGCCTTCAGGACGCCCGCATTGCCCGTAGGGATCAAGTCATTGCAGAGCAGGATAGCTGTATCGCGAGCCTTAAAGAGGGGGCGTGCGCTATTATACAGCAGAAGGACCAAGAGATTGCGGCGTTGAAGGCTTCCTCTGCCGCGTATTTCGCCTCGTTGCCGGCGCCGTCTTCAACGCAAGCCGTGCACCCTTCTCGATACTCCTCCCACTTTGATCCTTCTCGTTCCCAATTCGTCGCCTACCAGTCTCCCCAGGCGCCGGTTCACCCTCAGTAATCTGTTTATTCTGTCCACCACCACCACCACGACTACCACCGACCACGATACTATCATGGTTATATGCAGCCCGCCCGTCCTTCCCACACTACTCCTATTCAGGATATGTCCATATGGACTGATGGGAGGTTTTTTGTCTTGCTTCGATGGGTATTAGGGAGACGGGGCACGAGAGACGCGACGACGCGCCAAACGCGGTAGGACACCGAGGACCTCGAGGCCGTCGGACCATCATCCAGGTCGCCAGACTTGAACGACTCGCGTTCGCTTTCGTGCTTTCGTGCATCCGTCTTCCTTTTTTCGACGCTCGGCACTACGAATGGAACTCGACCAGGGACTTGACGATGCTCCGAATTTTGGAGTAGGGCACGCCGCAGGTCGTCAGAATACCATCGGAGTCTTTGACTCGAGCAACGCGCTCTCGTGTTTACCTTATCGTCTACTCCAATTTTGCCCTTCTTTTGCGCATCCATCTCCTCCATCGACTGAGCCGAATTCCAATAACACACGAGGGACTTGATGACGCTCGATACCAATCCTTTCATAACTCGATTTTGGATCGTGACGCTCATGAGTAGAAGTCATGACCGACACATCGGCCACGCACTGGCACACCACTTCCTTCCTTCCACTACCGCTAGGGTAGCACACGGACATGATTGTCGTCCTCAGCACCAATGTCAGCGACATCTGTGCAGTCGTTCGGAGAGGCTTTCACCGCTAGCCCGCATAGCCCGCCAGGATGAGGACGGTGAAGCCAAAGAAAAGGAGTACGAGAGACATGACGACGCCCCAAAGTGGGGTAGGACACCGATGTCCTCAAGGTCATCAGAACACCACACAAGTCGCCAGAGTTGACCGACCCGCTCTCGTGCATCCACATCTTTTCTCCCCACTCTCACTTCGCGATACGGACTGGACGCTAGGACACACAAGGGACTTGACGACACTCCCAATGTTGGAGTAGGGCACGCCGCCCTCACAGGCCGTCAGAACACCCACCAGGTCGCAAGACTTGACCGACTCGCTCTTGTGTTTACTGTGTTGTCTCTTTCGCCGCCGTTCGACGTTGCTACCAGACAACGACCATCCGGGGAAACCATACCCTAATGCCCCATCGACCTGAACGGACACACGATGGACGTGACGACGCTCCAGCAATGGGGTAGGGCTCCTACTCAAGACCTCTCAGGTCGTCAGAACACCACCCGAGTCTCTTATTGACTCGATCGACCCGCCCTCGTGGTACCTTGTTCTTGGACCGGCGCGCTCATCGATCGTCATTCGCTGGATCATGGTCTTCGACTTACCTGCCTTTCCCTAGGCGAGGGTATACGCCTGCCGCTAGCGTGGGATATCAACACGGTCATCGTGGGGCCGTCGCCGTTGACATCTACCGTTATTGAGGAACTCCTGCATCCTTTACTTCCACCCCTTCCGATATACGAGAGACTTGATGACGCTCCCATGTTGGAGGAGGGCATGACTGCAGGTGGTTAGAATAACATCCGAGTCTTTGACTTGAGCGACTTGCTCTCGTGTTTACCTTGCTGTTCCTTCACTCTTCCACTCCTCCATCTGCCTGGTCCCGCATCTGATTCGCCGCCGCCTGACGACACCCGAGGAACTTGATGACGCTCCATCTAATGGAGGAGGTCGTCAGAATACCACCCGAGTCTTTGATGAATGGATAAACTTCCTCGTTTGTGTCGGTGTCTTCCGTCCGTGTGTTCCTCTTGGCGATGTGCGACTTCAGTGTCGGTCGCGCTTCCTGCTCCTTTATCGATGTCGTGGTCCTTCAGTGTCGTTCCTCTTGCTCCTCCTGTTCTCTGTTTGTATTTATCCATCAGACTTTCTTGTGTCGTCTGGCGGACAATGTTTTGTATAGTGTTGTCTTTTGTTATCTTGTTCAGTGCTCTTGTTATTCCTTGCTGTGTTTGTTATCGTGTCTAGTTTATTTCTGCTTTTTGGTTCGTAGAAGTATAGATATTGGTGTTCTTCTGATGTGTCGACTGGGGTCTTCTTTTGTTAATGTGGACCCGACATACCAAGCCAACGTTTATCGAGAGGCCATGATATCTGGCAGGGGAACGTGTCGGCCAAGGATCGATCCGGAAACTACTCCAAATATACTGGCACCAGATGAGCGCTAGCACCACCGACATCACAGACCGTATTGAGAAGATGCAGAGGGGATCGAGGGAATCACGTCCTCGAGCGGTGCGTGCGGATTGAACCAAGGCCTTCGCGTTATACAAGGGCGTCGCTCCTCATTCGCTAGCGTCCGTCACTTCCTTCTCTTTCACCGCGTTCCATACAGCCTACAGCATACTTGGTACCCGGGCATTGCCCTCATTGAACCACGTACTAGGGCGATGAATTGAAGACATTGCCTTCTTTCGAGAAGGATCATAAGCGGTACAGCCGCCAACAGGATTTCATTTACCAGCGTCTACGTATCCTATGCCACAGCTCCGCTGTTTCTTGAACAGCGGTAATCCCGTACGGTCAACCGCTATGATCAAGTCCGGAACCAAGACCTTCTATTTGGGATGATTCGTACAGCTGCAGCGCGGCAGAAACGCCTCTTGCTGTGTGTCTTCCTCCACTCGGAAGTTCAATCTCGACGTGGTACGCTCAGATTCAAGGCCCGCGGTTCGAACGTTGTAGCAGTCGCCGTATACGCCAGACACCCTTAGCCCTAGCTAAGTTGGGCGTAGGGCGTACCATCCATTCGGGCGGGCGTCTATTTCATACATGTCAGTGGAAATTAAGGGCAAACACAATCTGACAAGCGCCACCACGGTGTGCTTGGGATGCGTGTGAGGTTTCGACATGCGGTCCTCCCAAAACCACGGAAAGCCGTTCTCCCCGGTGGTTCTTTCACAGCAGGCAGTCGCGAAGACAGCGTCAAAGGCGGTGCCTATCAAAACAGCTACATGCTATGCACCCGGCAAGGACCCAGTCGTACCTGCTATATTAACCTCACGTTGAGTACTTGGTTGAGTAGTGTTCTAAGCATGGATCCTGGGTACGTTAGGCCTCAAGCACTGGTGCTTTCAGGTGATCTCTCGCATGATTGATCGTTAATCAGTCTCTGACTACTTCTTTAGAGTTCGTCTTGAAGGTCGTCAACGATGAATCAAGCCTTCTCCTGCTCAGTACGCGGTTCAAGGTGGATTTTTTGCGCGATGGCAACATTTCAATTATGTCGTGGCACCCTCGGATGTTAGACACTAACGGGTGTCTGGTAGTAGCGGAAGGTTCAGTTTTAACCGTGTATGTGCTCACCGAGCTTTGCATCTTACACTGACCAATGGGTCAACAGACAGCCCACTGGTATCATTATTGTAGATGTGTTCAAAGTCGACGCACAAAGCCCGTCGAAGCTAGGCTCGTTCTTTCTTGTCCTTGAGGATGTGCTTCAGATGCATAGCGACTTGAAATCCATGTACTGGCATGATGCTATCATGGATTCGAATGACTTTCCTGCCATGCAGCTCAGTTTTAAAGCGAAGTCCGAGTCGTATCCACCGTTACCCGCATCACTTGGTGTGATAATACCGATACCCACTGCTCTAGTTTTTGAAATTCGCTTAGGTAAGTTTACGCCGATGTATGGATACGTGTTTTGATTGCTCTACAGAAGAAGCTCCTGATGCCGACTTCATGATGTACTCCGCGGACCTCAGCGAGTCTCTGAAACGGATCAGATTCCTCGGGTCTATTCGTATCAACACAGAGCAATTCCTAAAACTCCGAGATAGATGTCTCGCCCTTCAGAGCCCATACGACCGAGCACTCGCATTGCTCAGGTTTGCGGTCATTTTAGACCGCCAGTTCCAAGTCAAATCCGACGAGAACATATACAGGGCTTCCCGCTTGCTGTATCACGACATAGGCGAGGCTTTGGGTGACCTTGACAGGCCACTGCTGTTTCAGGTCGCCTCCGACCTTACATCCCCCGACGCTGATCATCTGCGCATGGCGACGCAGTCGGTCGGCGAGTTCCTCATTGATCGCCATGAGACTGAGGGCAACAAAGATGATCTTGCGCAGGGTATTTGCTTGCTCGAAGCTGTGGAACAGTTACGAGCTGGCCGGTTTTCAGATGACTTCATCACTGATCACCTTGAGATGTATACCAGCCTGTGTAGGGGGTACAGTGCTCGCTACCTGCTGTCAAAGAATGTCAGGGATCTCGATATGGCATTGGCAGCACTGAGCAAGGCGATAGAAATCCCAGCACATTGCTGGAAGTCTGTTGAAGACCGGCCTGAAGCCCTCTATGCATTCGCGCAGGGCCTGATGTTGCGGTCTGGGAACCTTTGTGCAGAGCATGACTCGGAAAGGGCAATGGAGTGCATGGATGAGGCTCTCGCAGGAGTATCGGTCGATAGCCCACAATATGCACTGTTCCTTTCCGCGCACGAATTGACCCTCCGACTCCACTCTGAACTGACTGAAAATGTGGAGGACGCTGTAGAACCAGCCCATGCCAAACATGATCTTGCGGAACTGTCATTCCCTGGGATCTTATCTGGAGTCCATAGAGCAAGCGGCGAAGCGGACTTGAGGCACACAATCGATGTCTTATTGGATTTCTTCCAGAGTTTCGACATAGAAACCGCGTTGGATGCAAATCGTTCTCAGGCCGTGCGTGCTCGTGCTCTCATTAGACGTTTCCATGGCTGTGGGAAGAATAAGGCGGATTTGGATGAGGCTATCGCCATCTTGTCCCACTTGCCACATGGCGTGAAGGACTACTTCACATTGGGTAACACATTGTTAACCAGATTCATATGGTGTGACAGGGACCCTGAAGACCTTCATTCTGCCATATCAGCTTTTTCAGATTCAGCTACCTCTGTCAACTTCTATCCTCAGAGACGATTCTCTGCTGCCCAGGTCAGGTATTCCCTGGAAATTTTGGCGATACGACTCGGCGAACTCCATCGCTCTGTTTTCCTAATGGATGCTCTTCGAACCATTATGTCTATTATGCCTAGCCTTGCCTGGGTTGGCATGGCAATGCAGGACAGACATAACATCCTCACGAGAAGCCAGGAGTTTAGACCATTTGACGTAACGGGGCAGTCGGGCCGTATCAACCACCTTCCCAATGAAGCAGCAGCTGTCGCTATTATATTCGACGAGCTTCACACTGCGATAGAGTGGCTGGAGCAGGGACGTTCAATAATTTGGGACGAATTGCACCAGTTTCGTGTTCCTTTGGATAAGTTACGGCAGCAGGATCCAGTACTAGCACAGAAGTTCGCTGTGCTTGGGAAGGAACTTTCTATATCTAGTACAAAGACTCACTTTTGGGAGAGGCAGGTGGACGAGGACAGTGGGCGGGAGAGGAAAATCCCTCTGGAGGCTGAAGGCCAGAAACACCGCAGACTTGCAATCGAATGGCACGAAACAGTTGCCGATGCACGTAAACTCCCTGGTTTAGACAAATTTCTGCTGCCAAAGGATTTCGATTACCTCTCCAAAGCGGCCAATGACGGTATCGTCGTCATCATTACAGCGTTTCCCGAAAACCTTGTCCAAAACAAGGTTTTTTTTTTCTGAACCTGAAAAATAAATATTCCTGTGGGCTGCTCTGCACCATTCCAGTTTCTCTGCATACCTTCTATGACTATCTTCGAAGTTGAATGATGAGCGTAGCTTGCCTGAGGCAGCCACTGCCTTGTCATCAGACAGTGATCAGGCCCGGCTTCGATCGCGTCCTGCTCGCTCAATTCTCATGCGTTCAGCTATATTTTGGTACCAACAGAGTCCTCTCGACCCATATATCTATTGGCTATGGGCCCCAAATGTATACAAATAATTCGAGTTTTCGGGTTCAAGAAAAAAAAAACTTGTTTCGGACAAGGTTTTCGGGAAACGCTGTAATATGCATGTGTGGTGTGATGCCCTACTCATTTTCCCGGCGCTCCCCGGCGGTTCTGCTAACACTACGGGGATTGGGCCCGGTCTGACTGCCTGAAACGGGTAGGAAACCCGGTCAAAACACTATGAATTAGTCAAGTAGAAATGGAGCAGACTTGTACTAAAAATACTACCTTTTTGTACCCATTCAGGATACCCGAAAGCTTGCCAAAAGCTTAAGATTTTGGTCCATATTCAACGCGTGAACTTGCTCCGGAAACCCCATGTTTAGCATGGGGTTTCTCATTAAGGAAACTGTATGGATAGAATGACTTTTGGTTCAATTTTCACAGTGATTCATTTGACTCAAAAGTCAGCGTTTCATGACCGTTTCGGTGCAGCCGAAACATGCCGAAAACCTTGTGATTCCCACTGCTTTTCACGCGGCCAACACGCGTCGAAAACGCAGCCTATCTACCCCATTTTGTTCTGATGAAAACCGCGTGAAAACTCCAAGTATTTGTCCTGTTTTCGCACAAGGTAAAACATATCAAAAACTTAACATTTTGCATCCATTTTCACCAGGTTTCCGCTTAGCAGAAATTTCGCTTCATCCGGATGGCCGGACATCCACATCCGGACGTCCGGATTTCGACTACAAGTAGCTGCATGTTTGAGGCATGATTCGTGCCCGCCGCCGACCCCCGAGCAATTGCGCGGGGGCTAGCGACGTGCACGAGACAAATTGCTGAGGCCCCGGCGACTTGCATAAACAAGACCCGGGACTCAACAAAGTGTAGATAGTGGAAGAAAGACAGTAGGAAGGCACATGCTCAGTCATGACATCGTCGCGAATACGAACGCCAAAACAAAGCGCAACGGGGGGGCGGTATTGCGATTGTCGTCCTGAGCATCGTTGCTCCCGCTCCTCATCGTTGTCGGCGAGTGTTAGACCTCCCGTCCAGAGGCTTACGTGTGCAGATTGCTCGGCGTAAGAGCAGAAAAGGGAAATCGTTGCTGGGGGGGGGGTTGAGGGAGCAGAGCCGTAGTCGCAATGGCAGAGGTCGTAATACAGTGAACCAACACTAGACAAAATAGATTCAAGTAGAACTAGAATAAAAGATAGAAGAATACGTACCGTCTGGGGCTGGAAGCGTCCGCGACGCCTTCCACCCCAAAAGTCTTGCTCTGGCTCTCCTGCGGTGGAAGAAGACGACGGCGCGAGCGAATCCAACGTGACGGCTGAGCCCGCTGGTTGTCTTGTCGTGCCCGTGCTGTGTCTGGTCATTGAAACCGTGCCGTCGTGAAGACGAGCACCGCACATCGCTAGCGGGCGAAGCGGTGCCGTCATGTAGACGAGTACCAGTGCATCCGGAGGCAGCGGGGACAGCGTACAGCCGACCGCGCGCCAGAAGACAGTTCGGAATTGTTGCCACCTCGCTTCTGAGGATCTACGCGGCGCAAGTCGTCAAACAGTTATTAGAGGCGAGGCCGGGGTAGCCAGACCCTCCAGTCGTCGAGACGCCTCGGCGAGAGGGCTTACGCGTCTCGGATCTGTGTCGAAGTCGTGTCGTCGCAAAGACGAACACCCGGATACACCCCGGAATGGATCCGCGGGCGCAGCGGCCGGCGCAAAGCAGATCCGCGGGAGTAAAGCAAGAAAGCATAAAGAAGAGAAAAAGAAAAAGTCGCCAGAACAAGTTTTGGGCAGCGGCGAGCACGACGTCGTCGTCGTGGTGTGGTGGAGAGAAGCAGGGAGTCGTCATGGCAAGTGTCCGATCGTGATCCGGCGTTTGCCGGACCGATCGGCTAACGCCGCCGGGCCGGAAATTCCAGCGCAACGTCGTTTCTGGACGACGTTGGCCTGGTTTGAGGTCAAGTAAATTGAGATAAATTCTTTAAAATAGGTATATTGATGATAGACACCCAGATGAGAATTACTTGCAGTCAGAAGTCCAGAGTTGCCAAGCATTTTAGCAGCATCAGGAAACAGTCTGTGGGCCAGAGGCTCCTCGAGTTAGTCACTATGACAGTTGTGAACCAGAGGGCACTGAGAGAACCTGAGACACCCCTGGCTATCTTAGGACTTAGGCTGTAGCAATGGCCAGCTTGAGTTGTCCTAGTGCTCTTGAGTTTACTTCGAGTGTACTCAAAGCACAAGCACATACAGTGATCAACTCATGGTAACCTGAAGGTAAACGAGGCACCATTATCTACCTCAAACAACTCGAGTGTCTCCAGGATGACCAGGCATGACTTAACGCACACATAAAGTTAAAAAGCAATCCTTGTCACACAGATTTTCGCTAAGGCGACACAGCATACAACAGTATGCGCATCATACCCCACTCGAAATGTTTAAGGACCGAGGACCTAAGATTAACACCATTCGCCTTCGTTGAAGATGCTGACGTCGTCGTCGTCCTCTATCCACGAAGGATAATGATCTGCATCCAGTAGAAAGGGCATACGCGACGAGTCGTTGCCGCTCGGTGGAGACTCTAGGCAGCCTCAAATGGGCATACGCGTATGTGGTGGTGCTAAAAGTGAGACCCGACACCAAGATGACTGGTCAATTCAGCATCTAGCGGGGCCATCAAGCCCGCCCAAGAAAACGAAGAAGAAAATGGCATGATGGCGGACACAAGCTCTGAAGCCTCCGAAACGCGCATCACGAAGGCGCACCACTGGGGGCAAGTCGGTATGCTCCCGTCGTTGTCGTAATATCCAAACTCTAGTCGGCATTGTTGTTGGGCGCAATGCGATGGATCCTCCTGATAAGATGGTGAACAAGGAAACTGAAAGACTGAGTGAGAAACACACCTTTTAGGCGGGACGCGTACACGACGCCGTCTCAGCCCCAAACAAAATCCAAATTTGAGTTGGTGCCATCCTTGACGGCCGTGCCATGCTTTCTCGTGTATCTACAACGCTCGCCGCTGCCATCTCCCCGAGACGTCGCAGTTACGCAGCAAGGAGACGTAGTGAGAGGTGCCTCGTCGAGGTGCAGCCTAATCTGAGGCCTTATGCTGCTTCGGATGCTGCCTGCAGTTCGGGGCTTACGCGGCTTTTCGTGTTGTCCTGGTATCAATACACCGTCGTAATTTTCGCTTGGCGGCCCACATGTCGGACAGAGCGGCCTCAGTACGAGGGCTTACGCGTGCGTCGTGGTGGTCAGACGGAGAAGAACGAAATGGAGCCGAGTCCGGAAGTCGCAGCCGTCGTAGTGGTGGTGCCAAAAAAGAGGCTGTTTCTGGGCGAGGGGTGGTGTCTAGGCGGAGATCTGGGTGAAAGAGAGCATTTCTAGATAATGTTTGGTAAGTTCATTGAATGAAAAAAAGGTCAAACACACCTGCGCGCGCAGAACGAGCACCAACTCGTTCTGCTAGGCTGTCCTCGTGTATGCGCCGGCTTGTCATGCGCTCTGGCAACGTTTGCGAGCGCGTGTCCATTCAGAGGCGACGACGCAAAGTCGGTCTCCCGAACCACGGGCGACAACTTAAAAGTCGGATGCCGGCCACCGTGTCACGACTGTACATCACCGTGGTCGTAAGCCTCGCCGACAAGAAGCGGTTCAAGAGCAAGAAAACCAGGTGCTGCCTTGAGTTGCGGGCTTACGCGGCTGCCTGCTGTTGCTATGGCAGCGGGAACGCCTCCGTACACATCGCTTCGAGCCGCGTAGGAGAGAGAGCGGCCTCAAGACGAGGGCTTACGCGTGGGTCGTGGTGGTGGGCGACGACTCAAAGTCGATCGCCCGGGAAATCTTGGATGGTTGTAGTCGGAAGATGGGAGTGATGCATGCTGCCCACATTGGTGGGGCTTACGCGTCGTTAATGATGCCGTATCGCCGTCGCCGTCGGCGCCGTTGCCATTGGCCATGCTGCTGGACATGAATAAAGAAGAAAAAGAATTAAAAAATACGTACAGCATCTCGACCTTTGCCTCGCCTGCCAGCAGACGAACAGCATGGTTTCCACCCTCTTCCAGCCTTGTGGTATCCGGCGCGTGTGCCCGTTACTCTCTTAACGTCGACTTTCTCGTTAACGCCCGCCGGTTCGAATGAATGCTGCCAGTCGTCTGGGCTTAGGCTGCGAGTCGTCCTTAGGTTGGTTTCGTCCTTACGGTGGTCCAGAGGGGAGAGCAAACGTACAGTGGTTACGGACGGCGGTTCCAGGAGTGGGGGTGCTGACAGAGAACCAAAATGAACTTGGTGGTCGTGGTAGGAGTCAGTGAAACGACGTGCGATCACTGTCCGGATTCTCGGATCGGTCATCCGATCACGAACGGAACGCGCTCGTCGACGCTCGGGACAGCGACGACGAGCTCGGAGTAGCATTATAAGTTTCGGAATTTAATACAGTATATGTCTTTTATATGTAGCAATTAAATTTTTTGTAGTTCTATTGCATGCAGATGTAGATTCGAGCTTACGTGGATAGTATACGATGGACTTAACCTGAAATCGCGCGCTCCAGCGCGCTGCACCACCTCAGAGGTTCAGATTTCTGACTTGATATACATTCCACAATGCTATGTACTCATAATAGCTAAATTCTCGGGACTGAACACCAGCAACACATTGTAGTTGCTCGGACAAGTATCTCACGCAAGACCTTTCATGGGTACTGGTAAGTCGTATGTCCGTTCATCTTGATTTCTCTGTAACATCATAGATTAATCAATCAAATGTTGATAATTGATCTCGCAAAATTACAAGCCCTCCAAAGCTGCCGTACACTTACAATTGTCGTCGTCGTCTCCCAGATTTGGCGGCGGCGACTCGGACCGCGAACCCGAATAGTGATCAAACACTGTTCGGAGTCGTCTTCCTTACCCTTTCACCACCACCATCCGTTGTCGCGTCGCCGCCGTCCTCCCTCATATCGCCGTCTCTTGTCTGCTGACTTGTCAGTCAGCCGCGTAAGCCCTGTCAAGCCAGGCAGCACTTTATTATTCGCAGCATTGTCGACTTAGGTAGTCGGCATCATGCAACGCTCTGCCCCGCTGCACACCCGGACAGGCTCTGCGAGAGTGAAGGCTGCAGGAATACATTCCGTCCAGTCTGCAGGCAGGCAGCATCGCGTCGTGCGCCCTTTTACTCTCATGCCTTCGCCGCTCATTTTCCTCTAGCCACGACGGTCCCCAAAATTTGGAACCTATCCTATCGTTGCTCACCCGTTCAAGGCGCTGTCCTTGATGACCGACGACGCCTCACCCAACCGCGGGCCCACTCAGAGCCAGGCCGACCTTGAGCAGGGCTTTGTGGGCCCATGGTTGGGAGGTGGTGTCCTCTCCAGGTTTAACCTACACCCCCGAAGAGGCCACTCAAGTACGCATTGTTCGTTCAACTTCTTCCCCTTCTCTAAAAATTCAACCAAGTCCACCATGCCGCCGGCAACTAGTGCCACGTAGGCAACACGTGTATGCTGGGTTTTGTTTAGTCGTCCGATCATTTCAACTTGTCCAACCACCACCATCTCTCTTCCCTTCTTGCGACGGCGGCGTAACCGACAACGGTAAGTTTACGGTCATGGTCACCGGTGCCACAAGGATGACTTCCCCTACAGTGACGACGGTGATTTCTAGGACATTGGTTTATCCCGACCACGGTGATTACGCAGCGACGACGACGACTATTTAGCAACGACGACGGCTACTGTCTGACGACCACCCTGATGTACCATTACGACGACGACAGCAGCAACGGACATGCCCGCACTATCACGACAGTCAGCTTACTCAAGGAGAATCATACGACGACACTGAACCACTTGTGCTTGACTTAGCCCGCCAGTAACTCTCCATGCTACCTACCCGCATTGGACGAACAATCCGCTTGAGGATGACGACTGATACACCTGAAGATGACGACCTACTCAAGGATGATACCTGGCCCTCTTGTGATAACTCACTCTAACGTAGTAGATACACGGTCGTAGAATATCCTTGTACCAACGCGTATGACGTAATCAGATTTACCTTGCTTCCAACAGTTACCGAGAAGTAGTGAGTCCGCCCCCGGAAGCGCGTCGCTCCCGTATGAAGCAGCGTTAAGGCTTACCCTCCTTGGCTGAGTACCCATAACTGCTTCCCATCCCAGGCAGGGACCCAAACTTGGGTGACAGGTTCTCGTTGCGCTCCGAGTTACAGAGCATGCAATACATCTTCACTCTATACTACTCGAACCTACTGACAGAAGACCGCAGTCTTCACAATGGAGCCCACCGCGAGGGGTTCAAGTAGTATACCCTACGAACCCTACGCGCGTCGTCAACGACGACGGGCATAACGCGTTTTCGGTCGCTTACTAAGCACGGACCTCTCTACGCTGACCATCAAGTTGGTTTTTCCCTCTGCCGACGAGACTTCTGGACCGCGCTACGACTAGTCGCCATGTCTTTCGGTAAAGCCGGTGGACGTACTACCAACAACTCGGCTGCAGCTTCGCTCGAGACTCCAGCTCCTGCTGTTCCGCGAGCGACGCGGTCGACGGGCAGTCGTACTCCAACCGACGCGAGCCCTAACACGAACAGGACTTCTCCTGACGCGTCTAAACCGTCGGACCCCGCTTCACCCTCGACACCTACCAACAAGCCGCGCGCGAAAGCACCGACTTCGACGGCCAACAAACCAGACACGGACACGAGCTCCAACATGCCATCCTCTCCGCCCAAACACGGTCGTAACCGTAAGGGTGGAGGAGCGACACCGAATGCTCCCCAAGTTTCGTCACCTCTGGCTTCGCAGCAACCCATAGGTGGAGCTGGGTCGAAGAAAACGACGCCTCCCAAGCTGACTGGCTCCGGCTCCTCGTCGACCCCCACGCAGGCCTCTACGACCACGTCTCCGGTGGAAAAGGATTCTACCCAGCCAGAGACCAAGGCTAGGAAGAAAAAGAACAAGAACAAGCACGTCGTAGCGCCCACGGCAGCTCCGGCCCCGGCTCCAGCTCCGTCTACCGTTACCTCCAAATCGTCCATTTTCTCGCCTCTCCAACGACCGACTACCAACCCCGAGGTTCTCACTCCGGACACAGTCTCCTCTGAATCGACTCTATCAGCGACTCCGCCAATCCTAATGACCAGCAACCCGGCAGAGCTGCGCGAGTTCTTTCAGTCGGTACTCCCTCACCCTCTGTCGAACGGAAGTGAGGAAGGAAGTCTGAAGCGTTGGCTATCACCGTCGCCGGAGCCAGATTCGCCTCGTCGTGAGTACGAGAGCGTCACAGTGGGATTGCGAGTTGCCCGCCAGTCGAGAGACGGCAGTGGCGACAGCTTCCTACTGAACGGGCCCGGCGCGATGGTCAGTCCTCGCGACGAACCTCTCACCTCCTCCGCCATGCGATATCACGCCACCTGGGATCCCTTACAACCCGAGGAGGATCCATTAATAGCCTTTGGAGCGGTGGAGGGAATCTTACCTGGCCAAACCAAAGAAGAGACGATGCTGATACGAGAACTTATCATTCGCGTCTCGTATCCGCACTCGGGCAATTTCTGGAGGAACCTCCCGGAGGCCCTCGATGAGGTTTTGGAAATGGGTATTACGCGAGAGGAGCTACGTCGCATTCCGAACCCTAAAGGTCCGGATGCTATCCCTCACTGGGGATTGGCTCTCGAGTATTTAGAGCAGTTCGCCCATGTTGCCTTAGCCTTAGCGCAATGTCTCGATGCTTTTCATAGATTTCTTTGGGCTGAAAACTCAGCATTCCAAGTGGATCCTGGATGGAAGCTCCTTCGAGCCTTGGAAGCGAATCCTAACGCGCCGCGACTTCTAATTTCTTTTACGGTCTGGAAAGAGCGCATTCGAGAAGGTCGGAAGCGTCTCAGCCGTTATTTAATTGCTTTTCGGGGCATATGGGTTCAGTCTCAGCGTGTCGTATTTTCAGAAATGGAATCTACAGTTTCAGGTCTACGTGAGCATCAAGGCTCTGGAGGAGGATCTATGGAAGTTGGTAAATACCTCCGCCGTCCGCGTTATATGGAAATAGCACGCGAAATCGATCCCGGCGAAGCCGACTATCTAGTAGCCAGAATCAACAACGAAAATCTGGCTACCCTTCAGAGACACTACAAAGCTTCTAACCCCTCAGCATATGGAATACCTGACCTCGATAGTGGTGTTTATGAAGTCGTGGATGATTCCAAGCAACGAGTACGCGAGCTCCTTTCATCCATACCCATTCGGGAATCAAAGGGTAAGGCTTCTGTTAACTGGCCTATAAATGTAGAAGCTCCGCCTCGACCGGCGCCACCTGCTAGCTCGGCTGCTCCTGCTAGTAAACCCCCGCCCGACCATCACCCGATCTCCGTCTTACCAGGCGTAGGTAGATTCCAGGACTTCGCTGGCGATGCTCGCCGAGGATATGTCCCAGTCTCACCAGCGACACACCAGGCCGCTACTTCCGCCGCCTTACTCTACAATCAACCCGAACAAAATCTTCCTTCAGGAATGAGAGCCGGGCCAGGTTACATTGGAGTGCAGACTAACTTCGGAAAGTCGGGACCAGTACCTAATCCCAGCGGTTTTACAGGTGGTAGTGGATACCCTGCACCGCCGGTGACCGTTGGAGGGCAGAACCCGACTGGAGGAGGTACCCCCGCAAGCGGAAATATGAACAAGAGCGGGTACCCGGGAAATCCTGGAGGGCAAGGTGGAGGCGCGAACTTTGGAGGTGGAGGCAATGGTGGAGGTCATGGAAACGGCGGAGGCCATGGAGGAGGTGGACATGGAGGAGGTGGAGGTCATGGTGGTAGCGGCTATGGAGGCGGGAGTCCTGGAGGTAATGCGGGCGGCTGCGGAGGTTGCGGTCATGGCAACTGCGGAGGTGGAGGCTACGGTGGAGGTCATGGTGGTGGTGGAGGCCATGGTGGTGGAGGTGGGCGTCGTGGACACCAGGACGACGACGATGAGGATATCGAATGGCAGCTTAACCATAAGCTACCACCGTCGGTCATTCCAAGCTGGGATGGGGGCGACACTACTGCTGTCGACTATCTAGCGGCTATGCAGCAGCTCGCCTGGATGAGCGTAAAGATGCGCAAAGGCATTGCGAATATGGCCCCGCACTACTGGACGGATCGAGCGAAGAACTGGTGGGCCGGATTACCCATTCCGGAGCAACAGTGGCTTCGGACCGACTGGTTCCGACTAATCGTAGCTATTCGCGAATTCTTCCTAACCAAGACGTGGGTAGCGGGTCGAATGCAAGAATGGGAAGAGATGAGATTCCGGCAACCAGGTCACCGTCTCGAGAATCCGGTGGACTTTATCCATCGAAGGACCCGTCACCATAGTTTCCTATTCGTAGAGGAAGACGGTCCAGCAGTCGTGGACAGAGTCCTGCGTACGCAGCCACCGGAATGGGAGACTCTGCTGAGTTCCAACACGGCACAGACAATGAGGGACCTCACCAACCTCGCATCAAGACATGCCCGCGCTCTTATCGCGCACTATCTTCGTACGGATCCCAACCGAGATATCACCAACCGTTCCGTTAAAGAGGTCGCCCTCGCTGAAAGTCCTGACGACATCACTCCCTTCCTAGGAGGCTTCACGATAGACGCGGTTGCAGAAGCGTTAGTTGCGGCGTTGGATCGCTCTCAGAAGGGTGCGCGTTTCCGAACGGCTACGGTCCCAGAAGGTGATTGGCCAAAGGGTGGTAAGTACAAAGGTCAGACATTCCCCCCCGCCGATGAAGTCAAGGCTGCACGACTTCCGGAGGATGGGCGTAACTGCTTTGTATGCGGAAGTCGATTCCACTATGCGCACCAGTGTCCCCATTTTGATCGCTGGCATCGATTGTATTCGGCGAACGAGATTACTACGGACGTGACAGAAGCAGACATTCTCAGAGACCAATTGTCGTACGAAGCAATGTGTATTGAAACTAATACTGAATGTGTTCGCCGTTGCTTTCTGAACTCTAAGACAACTGAGCCTTCAGTCGAAGAAGTACCGGTCCCAGGAAACTCAGAAGACCAAGTCCCTCCCGTCCCAACTGACCCCCCGACTCCCACAACTGCTAATCGGAACGCTCGTCGACGCGAAGTCTTCGAGGCTCAATCGAGAGACAAAAAGACTCCGAAACCAGAAACACCGGAGCCGTCTCCGAACCGGGTAGCTCGAAGGAAGCTTGCAAAGGACGCGCCTCCCAAAAGCAAGACGGAAGTGGTCGAGGGTGTACCAGAACGAATCCCCATCCAACGCATCCGTCCAGAAGGTAGTGGCGCTGCCGGTATCGCTGCCCTACATATTAAAGGGCATATTAATTCCACGGAGTCTCCATCCGTCAAAGGGAAGCTAGACTCAGGCGCCGACATCACTTTGATTTCGGAGGAGTACTTCAACTCGCGTTCGGATTTGCCGCCCATAAAGCAAGGCATGCGCATACAGCTGTATCAATTGACAGGCGGCGCAAAGATCCTAGGTTATACGACCTTCACATATCTAGTCCAAACTACGGAGGGCAAACTCATCAGCTTTGAGGTGGAAGCGTATGTCGTACGCGGCATGCTGACTCCCCTTTTACTTAGTGAGGATTTTCAAACCTCCTATGAACTCGGTGTGGAGAGACGTGCCTCGGGGCATAGTTTCGTAGTCCTACCTCGTCAGGGTTATCGCGTGGAAGCGTCGTCCTCGTTAAGCGTCGACCTTGGGTTCGAAATCAGACGATCATTCGCGCACATGTCGTCTTTCGTTCGACGAAAGATTGCTAGGCGTACCAGAGCCAAACGGCGCGCTACAGTTCCTAAAGACTACACTCCGCCTCCGGTGTATGCTGCCAGTGACTTGGTTATCAAGCCAGGACATGTGCAGTATCTAGAAGTACTGGCTGACTGGGGGGAAAGAAAGAGCTGGATAGTCGACAAAGTACTTATCGCAAATGAGAACGAGGAAGTCGCCGCCATCGCGACAAGTTGGATCAACACGGACAATCCGTATTTGCCCATGGCCAATCCGGGCACCCGTCCGATAATGATTCGAGCGGGCGAATTGGTGGGCCATCTCCTGAACCCGGAATTGGACTTAGACGCACCCGAGGTGGGCGGAGAAGTCTACGAAGCCTATGCGGCCAAAGCTGAAACCATGAAGGTATGGGTAGAGAGTATGAGGAAGATGGAGGAGGAGCAGGAGGAGCAAGATCTTAAAGAGGAGGAGAAGCAGGAGAAGCAGGAGAAGGAGGAGAAGCAGGAGGAAGAAGAGGAGGAGGAGAGTTTGGATATGACCGAAGAAGAAGATGACGAGGACGAAATCCTGTCGGAGTACAGATCCCCGAATGGGACGGTCATTATGGAAGAAATTCCGGACGTCGACGACCGTACGTCTTACCGGAGGGCACAGACAGCGAGAGCTCGATCCCCGAGCCCCGTTCGTATGGACGAGGCCTTGGTAGAGGCTGTAGACGAGGCGCCCGCTGTGGAGAAATCCACTTCCGAGGTACCCGCTGCAGCTTCCCCGACTCCTCCTGCGCAGCCGACCGAGGACCGATCGTGTCAAGTAGCCATGGAGAGCTTTGTCCTTACGGATGAAGCAGGGGTAGAAATCGTGGAAGTGGCGCCCACTGTCGAGAAATCTGCAGCTGAGGTACCCTCTACAGCTTCGCCCCCTCCTCCTGCTATACCGGCGAGTGACCGACCCCGCCGGGCATCGATGGAAGAAATCCCTGATGGAGACGACTATTCATATCGACTGAACCGGGAAAGGATCCGAGCTGAGGAAGAGAAACTAGAAAAGGAACAAGATAATATGCAGGCGGAGCCGAGTCCATTCGTACCCAAGAATGAAGAAGTGGAGGAAGATGACTCCTGGGGCCCTAAACTAGCAGCTCTACCAGAGGAGTATTCAGATGAGGAGATCTCAAAACTGGTGAACCTTGGACCGGACATACCTGACGATATACGGCCCAGGCTAATGGCTCTGCTGAAAAACAGAGAAAAAGCCTTCGGTACGAACGGACGGTTGGGCCATCTAGACGTGAACGTGCCAATCCCCTTGAAGAACGGCGCGACTCCAGTGTCTAAACCCATGTATGCAGCCTCTCCTCTAAAGCGCGAGGTTATCGAGAAACAAGTCAACGACTGGTTCGAAAAAGGAGTAATTGAGAAGTCCGTCAGTCCGTGGGGATTTCCTTGCGTCGTCGTATTCCGCAATGGCAAGCCTCGTCTCGCGGTAGATTATCGGGAATTGAATGCAAAGACAATACCCGACGAATTCCCTATTCCCCGACAATCCGAAATCCTGCAGGCGTTGTCCGGTGCACAGGTCCTTTCTTCCTTTGATGCATTAGCTGGTTTTACGCAGCTCGAGATGGCCGAGGATGCCAAAGAGAAGACGGCCTTCCGAAGTCACATGGGCCTGTACCAATTTCGACGAATGCCCTTTGGGTTGCGGAACGGTCCGTCGATCTTCCAGAGAGTTATGCAAGGAATATTAGCCCCGTATCTATGGATATTCACGCTGGTATATATCGACGACATTGTCGTATACTCACGGTCCTGGGAGGAGCACTTGGTACATTTAGACCAAGTGCTAAGCGCGGTCGAAAAAGCCGGTATCACACTAGCGCCAACCAAATGCTTCATCGGATACTCTTCGATATTGTTGCTAGGCCATAAAGTGTCTCGACTGGGATTCTCTACCCACAAGGAGAAGGTAGCTGCTATACTAGAACTACAGCGGCCAAAGTCCATCTCGGAGCTTCAGAAGTTCCTGGGAATGGTAGTCTATTTCTCGGCATATATTCCCTTCTATTCATTCATCGCCGCACCTCTATTCCGTCTACTGCAAAAAGGAACGAAGTTTCATTGGGACGATGAACAGGAACTAGCGTTCACACAAGCTAAACAAGCTCTGTCGTTAGCGCCCGTTTTGGGTCACCCCATAGCTGGACAACCTTACAGATTGTATACGGACGCGTCAGACATCGCGCTGGGGGCCAGCCTACAACAGGTTCAGAAAATTCAAGTTCGAGATCTACGGGGTACACCAACTTACGACCGATTGAAGCGTTCCTTTGACCATGAGTTACCCATTCCCCGACTGGTAACGAAAGTCGCCAAAGATCTGGATGAAGCATCAGAAACCTTGCAATGGGCAGAGGAGTTCGAAGATACCTGGGTATACGTGGAGCGCGTGATCGCGTACTGGAGCAGAACTTTCAAAGCCGCTGAGCGTAACTACAGCGCTACGGAAAGAGAGGCTCTTGCCGCCAAAGAAGCTCTGGTGAAGTTCCAGCCCTTCATTGAAGGCGAACAAGTTATCCTCATCACTGACCACGCGGCGTTGCAATGGGCTCGTGTTTATGAGAATACGAACAAGCGCCTTGCCGCATGGGGGGCCGTATACGCTGCTTTCCCAGGATTAAAGATCGTACACCGGCCAGGACGAGTCCACTCGAATGTTGACCCGCTATCCCGTCTCCCTCGAATTCCAGAGCATCACTCCCCTTCGGTCGACGCTTCGGATCCTATCCGCCCAGATGAAGAAACGATAGCGGCCGCCCAAGGACTGGAGGACAAGAAGTCTTATGCGAAAAAGGCAGCATTTGAAGCTTGGTGGTGGGATGAGCTACTAGATCCCTTCCCTTTCTCCAAGGAAGCAGAAGCAGTCCAAACTCGTTCACAAGCGAAGAGCACGGGGGAAGGGAAGACTTCAGAGAAAGCACCCGCTCCTAAAGCGTCATCGAAGTCGACCAAGTCTGCCAGGCCCAAAGCAACGCCCCAGTCGCCGGAACATACTCCAGCTAGTTCTCCTAACCCGTTAGACGCACTACCTCCCGATATCCAACTGGAAGAGTGGGGTACGCCTGAAGGAATTGAACGGGGAATCAAGGAGGAAATTCACGAAGACCGGCACTCGAAGCTGCTCATATCCGTGGACGGCGAACTAGTCGAACAGTTCATTGAAGGCTACGAATCTGATCGTTCCTTCAAGGATGCGTACGCGCGTTCTGCCCCCAACGCGGATCAACCCTTAACTCCCTCTCACTACCGACGTGCTGAAAGCGGCTTGTTATACTTCGCAGACGCGGACTGGAAATTACGGCTATGCGTACCTCGGAGTATGGTAAACTGGGTGTTGTCCTGGATGCATAACTCAGCTAGCGAAGGAGCTCACGGCGGATCCAGGAGTCTGCTCGCTCGCTTACGGGAGGTCTTCTTCTGGCCGACGATGGCTCGGGACTCGCGACTATTTGTCGAAACCTGCGACTTTTGCCAGAAGACAAAAGTAGACCGGACGGGACGCGAAGGCGGATTATTGCCGGCCCCTATTCCTTTGAAGCCTTTCGAGACGGTATCGTTGGACTTGATTACTGGTCTACCTGAATCGGGAAAAGAGAAATTCACGGCGGTTCTGGTTATTGTAGACAAACTTACGAAATTCTCTCTGATGATTCCTACCCATAACGATCTCAGCTCGGAAGGATTTGCTCGCCTTTTCAAGGACCACGTCGTGGACATTTTCGGCCTGCCAGCCAAGATCATTTCGGATCGCGATAAACGCTGGACTAGCGCCTTTTGGAAATCTGTTTGTTCGTTCTACGGGACCAAGTTAGCAGTATCGACGGCGCATCACCCTCAAACCGATGGACAGACGGAAATTTTGAACGCTCACCTGGAAACGATGCTGCGAGCCTTCGTTAAAGGGAACCGTTCCGACTGGGCTCGATGGATTGGAGAACTTAAGTTCGCGTACAACTCTTCGCGGCACGCGTCTACCACCTCTCGTCCGGATGAGCTGCTGCTCGGTTACAAACCGGCTATCTCGACAGTCCCATACTCATGGAATCCCACGCGGCCGACGGACGCTGGGATTAATAGTCGTATGGGGGAGGAGTATATCCGAGATAGGGAAATGCACCGTAATCTGGCTCGGGACGCTCTTGCTCTAGCACAGGAAAGACAAGCAGTTGCCTACAATAAAGGTCGTAAACCGATTAAAGTCATCAAGGAGGGAGACCTAGTTCTGGTCAACGCGCATTCTCTAAAGCTAGTCGAAGCCGAAGGAACGGGTAAGAAACTTGTTCAGCTGGGTTTAGGTCCGTTCGAGGTGATGGAGCAGATTAACCCCCATGTGTATCGGTTAAGGCTTCCAGAAGAATACCCTATGCACCCCGTGGTTAATCTTGCACATCTGAAACGATACAAACCATCTCCGGAGTACTTGGGGCCAAGGGAAGAAATGCCAGCTACCCGCGTTGGGATTAAAGCATTTGAGGAATATGAGGTCGATTCCATTCTGGGCCATCGATTAACGTCGAAGAAATCTGGAAGCCGGCGACAGTACTTGGTGAGATGGAAAGGGTATGGACCAGAGGACGACACCTGGGAACCTGAACTTAATTTACGTAACGCTCCCGAAATTCGAAGAGCATACGAAAGGTCAAGAAACTTGTAACTTCCTGTCAGTTCCTCCCATCATGACCTCTACTGTGCGAGACCGATCGCACGCTGCCGCTTTTTCCAACATTTCGTTCGAGAGGTTTTCGCTAGTGTCTGGCTACGCCGGCTACGCCAACCATGTCCCCGTCCTGGGTCAAGGCTACAGCGGAGCCCTACATTGTCAAGGTAGATACCAGGGCCGCATCGTTGACCTCGACGACAACAAGGATAACGAGCGACACGGCCTCATTGAGGTCTGGTCAATGAACTCGAAGCTCTGTCCCATCGTGCCGGGTAAGAAGGCCCCGTCCTTTGACCCCCTCTATTCCACCATCGAGACGCTGCGCGTAGACGGTCATACCGGTATCTTTGACCCACTCGAAAATCCCCAGAACTTCTCTGCTCAATTTCCATGGTGGCCACTCCTCGAGTCAGGCCCTCAGGAAGGGGAATCGCATTGTGTCTGGACTGACATTACCGGCCAGCTCCTAGTCTATGGCGAGGGTAGAGAGGCTCTCGTTTGCATCGATGAAGCCATCGTCCTCGCCATGTTAGATGAAAACTTTGCACTCTGGTTACTCATGACCGACCTCACCAACGTGGCCGTTGCTGACTCCCCGCTATGGAACAATCGTCCCATCTTCCCTACCCCAGCCGACATCAGACACTTATTAGACCTTGGCCTTTACCCCACCGTGCTGTACAACTTTACACAGGTACAGCGAGGGCTTCGACTCAAGAAGGCTTGGATTCTTTACACCAAGCTGGAATCGACTACGCGGCGTGGAGATATGACGATTACGATCCCCGTCTCGTATCCTCCCGCCGATGACTCGCGAATGGGAGTCTTCGTAGAAGGCATGTCGGAAGCCGACGTGCTGTGGTACTCCGTCGTCGCTTGTGTCCCGGTCTTCTTCGTAAGCTGTCTTTCAGACGCTGAAGAATCCCGTCTTCCCCCCCTCCGTTTCTACGCGCCTTGGGAATCCACTATCGCCATACACCGCCACTGTTCCCCGGCTCCTTACGAGGAATTCTTCGAGTCTAGAGGTGGTCGCGTTATTCACGAGACCCCCTCCGGCAGATCTACGGACCAGTCGTTTGTGCAGATATGGGGTCTGGATACCAACTCCAGTCGCCAGCGAGGCTTTCACGCCACTATTGGGCTTGTCGACGACGAAGACGGCGTCCTAGCTTTCACTCGACACCGCGCAGAGGAAGTTTGGGGAGACTATTTCATGGAGCGTTATGAACCCTACTCCCCGAGAGCCTTACGGACGCTGGACATGGGTCCGATTCACCAGAAATGTATACTCCCTCCTGTACCCCCACTCACGGTCGGTGCGTACGAGGTCTTCTACATGATGCAAGACCTTTCTCGCCCTGAAGACGACTTCCCGTTGTGCTTCGTCAAAGGAATTCCTTTAGATCCCCGCTGGATTTGCCTCTCCCCGCCCCAGACGTTCTATGATTATGAACACAGCCGGGCGTTGATCCCCACTCACGCCGGCGAATTTGTTCTACCCGGTGGGTATAAAGCAGATGCTAAGATATACGGCTTCCCGGCCCCACCCTGGCGCATGTACTCTTACGACTCTGGAGGGCTGCATCTCTTGCCCTACTCTTACTGGCTTTACCGGGACCCCATTCCTTCTCGAAAGCCTATCGCCCCTGCCCCCGCTCCAGTTCCAGGATCGACTCCCCGTCGTGACGCCTTTCCTGAACGGGAGTCTCTCATCTTTGTCGAGGACGTCGGGGAAATGGAACGCCAGCGTTTTGAGGCTATGAAACCGGAGGAGGACGATCAACCGGAGGAGGACCCGGAGGAGGACGACCAGCCAGAGTCGCCCTCCTCGACTTCGTCCATCCCTCTGGGGCAGGCCTCGGGATCATCCCTTCCCGCTCACGCGACGCGTACACAGGCCAGGCGTATACGCCGTGCGCGGCTCGTGGATGAAGCTCGGGCTTTACGCAAGGATTGGGGTGCTATCAGTGGTCGGGTCAATAGACTCTTTGACATGGTCATCGACGGAGATACTGCTGATGCGGAAGGGAAGGCGGACTTGAGCTTAGTTGATCGGTTGTCGAATAAACCCTACTCCCGTGGGAGGGCATTGTGATAACTCACTCTAACGTAGTAGATACACGGTCGTAGAATATCCTTGTACCAACGCGTATGACGTAATCAGATTTACCTTGCTTCCAACAGTTACCGAGAAGTAGTGAGTCCGCCCCCGGAAGCGCGTCGCTCCCGTATGAAGCAGCGTTAAGGCTTACCCTCCTTGGCTGAGTACCCATAACTGCTTCCCATCCCAGGCAGGGACCCAAACTTGGGTGACAGGTTCTCGTTGCGCTCCGAGTTACAGAGCATGCAATACATCTTCACTCTATACTACTCGAACCTACTGACAGAAGACCGCAGTCTTCACACCTCTTGAGTACGATTGACCTGCTCGAGGATGACGACCGTGCCCGTTTGTGATGATGACTACGCTCATTTGAGGATGACAACTGTGCCCCTTCGAGGATGACGACTGTGCGCCTTCGAGGATGACGACTGTGCCCCTTCGAGGATGACGACTACGCCCATTCGAGGATGACGACTACGCCCATTCGAGGATGATGACTACGCCCATTTGAGGATGATGACTGCCATCGTTCGAGGATGATGAACACACCCATTTGAACATGACGACTGCGCCCGTTCGAAGATGATTATGTATCAACTCGAGGGTAATGACCAACCCACCATATGCAGATGGATGATCTGCTTTCAGGCTCATGGTTTCTTGAGATTCCTATAACACGGTGCCTCTATGTACAACATACATTTCTTAGAATTCTTAGACTTATATTTATGCGTTGCTAGTCTTTGATCCAATGCCATTCCATTCTGCATTTCTCTTTTGCTTATTTTATTGGACTTCTTTGAATTTGAATCAATAACCTTGCTTGATTTTGGCTTGAAGTGAGGAACACTGAGAAGGCTTAATTCTCTTGGAAGATATCTTAATTGAGTTTATAGTTGTCTGCACAGTGCTTTGGGACAACTCAAGTTTTACTGAAGGTGTCCTGAGTTAGACTCAAACCTTCCTCAAGGAAGGTTTGGACCTGAACCTTTGCCAAAGTTAACTTGTTAGTGTTTACGCCTTATTGTCCTCTGGTTAACCATGTTCACTATGGTTTACTCAGTGGGCATCTAGGCTGGGGACCTATTTCCTGATGAGGAAGGCTCAAGCACTGAAGAAGTGGAAAGGCAAGATGCTGAGATCAGAAACCGAATAGTAACGGACCAGAATGCCAGATGAGTGAACTCAGATATTCAGGGAAAGCAGAAACAATGCAAGCAAGTAACAACAAGGCAGGGAATGTTCAGTGAGCATCATTGTAGCAAACTGATATCAAAACAAAGTTCTCGTAAACATCTGCAGTGTCCGGACACACCGATGGAGCTCAAATCAAGAATCCGTTGACTAGGTAAGGGGTCAGACAAGCGAACTGACTTCAAAACAGTGCAGTGTTCGCAGTCTGTGGCATCCGGATACACAGACGGATGTCAAATGAACAATCCGTTGACTCGCTGGGTGTCCAGACAAGCAAACTGACTGCAAAACAGTGTTCTC
>QLPD01000329.1:0-42817 GCA_003314085.1 Hymenopellis raphanipes
CATCGTTTGCAGACGAGCCCAAAGTCATCGAGCTCAGCGTCTTCTACAGGCTTGTTTAGGGATGGATGTCTCTGTGGAGATGGCAATAATATCGTTATCCTCAGGATATTAGTTAGGAGGTCGTCGGGAAGTCGTCTAATCGGCGCCTTGATTCTGCTCCTACAATCGAGCGCGCGCGACAGCATGTTATGGTGCTCGTCCAAACGGCGTATTTCTCCCTCTACCTTGTCCAACTCAAGGCGGAGAGCGTTCCGGAGCTGCATAAGCTTTTGTGACGCATGTTTCGTCGGCTGAATCTGTGACTGCAGGATGGGTATGCTGCCGTTGATAACGTCCTCATCATCGCCGGTCGGACAGTCATTCCCGCTAGCAACATGACGAAGAGAGGGATGACTGTCGATGGCATCGGGAAAGGCCAATAGAAGATGCCAGCCGGGACCAAGGTGGTTTGGACACGGACAGCTCGCCCCGTCACAGGACATCCAGCTGTCTTCTAAGGCTAATACAAAATATATATCAGTCCTATGATAACACCCACTATCTTTTTACTCACAGAAGGGCATGAGGATGAGACCTTCGTCGTCGAAAGAAAAGCTATGAAAGGGGCGACGATTCAGATCTGAGATGTCGCCCGTTTTACCACGCCTCTTTCGAGTCTTCCTTCCTGACAGTATTGCCCAAGTGTCGCTTCACGTCGTAAAGACTGAGACGGTACGCCGCTCGAGGCAAAGAGCAAACGAAGACCGAAAACGACACTGTATCTTTTGGAGCGGAGAATATGCACTGGGAAGAGCAAAACACTACAAGAAATATGAGAGCAATTGCCAATCAGATCTAAGTATGCGGCGCAACGACCAGAAACGAGCTTACGCCGCCACTAGTGAGCGTGGTGAAAAGGGAAGGTCGATCAATGCACGTGGCCGTTTTTCATTTCTCCCCTCTTGCCCGAGTTTGTATGCACTCCTGATGCACTGCCAAACAAAGCCTAGGTTGGCCTCGTGAAGCTCGAAAGCTCATAGACTCCTCCGTCTGCTCGGGCGTTTGACTGGTCCCCGCTCCAGTGGTGAGGCCGTTTAGCTTCCCATATATTTCCTAACAAGCGTAGACAAGATGGTTGCGGTACGTCTCCATAATTAATTCATGTATATGTCGACGTGGGTGGTACGGTATTCTCGTTCTCTAGGTGATGTCCAGTCATAGGAAGTGCCAAAATGGCTTGCACATACTAAGTTTGATCATAGTTTTATGGCTTGGCCGGTCTTCAAGCAGGGCCACTTGAACACTCACATGTTAACGAGATGCTGGATTTTACGCCCGTCTCGCCCCACAAGAAGTATAGGCAGTCTCGGCCAAGTCAGCGCCCACGGACAAGTGTGCGTTTATACCCACGATGGCCAGCAGCGACAGAAGCTATCAGCCCGAGGAGACCAGCATCGCCGTATTCAGCGTACTTATTTAAACCAAGCAAAGTAAACCCCACCCTCCATCCCCTCGAATATGCCGATCCTCGAAATCACCACCAACGTCAAGGTAAGACCGTATTCCAGGGCTCTGCCCTCGAGCTTACTATTCAATTGCCTCCAGGTCCGCGATGAGAAGGTGTTCACTGCTGCCTTGGCCCAGGTATTCGCGCCCCAACCCCACCCTCACGCGGAGCCTGATTCGTGGCTTGTAGAAGGGTATCGTTGTCCTCGGCATGGACAAGTATTGGACCGTCATGTATAAGTATGACGAGAGTACGATTTTTGGTGGTACCCATGCGCCTGCGTTCTATATGACCATTGTACGCGTTTTCGCGCTAACTGACTCCTTGGATGTCCGGTTGACTTGCCGACCTGGTCAGCTCACCGTCCTGGATCTTCCTACGTCCAATAATGCTGGGTATAGCAAAGAGCTTTTCGCTTTCGTTGGAAAGGAGCTGGGGATTCCCCACGACCGGGGGTATATGTGAGTTACAAGTTCGTTTCCGAGTCAGTCTTGTTGAATGTTTGGTAGTATATTTAATGATCCTGGACCGGACCGTCTCGGGCATAAGAGCACGACGTTTAATGTGTTGCTGAAGGAGATGGGGAAGTAAGTTGGAAGCGTGAATGAAATAATGGCTCCGGTATTGGGAAATGGAATATACAGTTTACCTTGAAGCTGCAGTAGAAGAGCGTCTAGAGCCGCGGTGTGAAAGCAACACGGCGAGAATCGTCGAGGGTATGATCAAGGAGGAGGGTTGGAACGAGCGAAACGGCTGAGTAACGGCAAGCGTGAGGGAAAATACTTCAACACCGACAACGGCGATGAACTTTTGCCATGGGGATAAGTAAGTAGAGCGCGAATGGTGGTATAAACTTCGGTGGACTCGGCGGACATACATGTAATCTGTCGGGTAAAAGCGATTGATTATAGAACATGGGGAGAGAGATAGGCGAGTCATCTCAAATACGGCAGAGAAGAGCTTGCGACAATGAGTACACGTCTTCGCCGGATGGTAAGACTAAAACGTACAAAGTCGAGGCGTTGGAAGCAGCAAGGACAAAGAAACGCACAGCTCTCGCGGCTATCGAGGCAGTCATTGGCACGAGCGTTCGGCAGGGAGGCAGTAAGGCAGAGAAGCAGTGCAAGAAGAGCTGTATTTGATTGCCGCTGAAGGAACGCTAACCAAGAATACGCAAGAGCCGAGAACGAGATACTTTGTCAATCCAAAAGGAAATCGGGATAGCTATTGGAGCTAAGCAATGCAGGAAAAGATGCCGCCGGCACTGCAGGTCCAGTCACGATGTTCGCGCACGTCACAGTAACGCTCAACGCGCTCCTTCCTTCCACCACCATGCAATCGCCTTCGTCGGCCACGGCGGCGAGCCCAACGAAAAGGACGACGACGACCACGACGACAGTGGCGCAAAAATGGCCAACCTTGTCTCAAATATGGTACTTAGGCCCTTAGGCTGGGAGGATTGTCTTTGACCAAGCATCAGCAGGCTCGCGTAGCGATTAAAGCGACCGGACAATTGAGGCTTTTTGTCTCTATCGGCTGGAAGTATAAGAGCAGTGCGATGGTCCAAGTTTTCCACGTCATTTGTCCCCATCATCAAATGTGCGTTCTCTATTCCCTGGCACGCGATGTAGATCTAACTTGTCCCCAACCGTTTAGATGCCTGCCGAGCGATACGCGTACAGACCCATTGCCATTACCACCAGGGTACCAACTGCTTTTATCCCTCCTGCGTTTGGCTCATGCGGTCGATTTAGAAACGCCACTATTGGAAGCCATATTTTCGGCGTCATAGTCGGACAGCTCGTGTATGTCGTCCGTACGCGTGTTGACCTATGACTGCTGACGCGGGATTCGCCATAATGGAAGCGGGGCTCGTCGAGGAGAGATGGAAATTTGAAAATGAGAAAAGGCAATTTGAAGCCGAAAGGCGAGAGGTGTGTTTATTCGTGTCATCGCATCCTGCAGTGCTAATCTTTTCCCTGTATTAGCTTGAAAACCGTGTGTGGATTGCGGAGCGCAAAGCCGCTGAAACTCTTCGCCGCAATGATGGCTTGGAGATGGAAGTTGAAGAGCTCGACCGGGCACTCGTAGACGCAATCCAGTCGATCGCCCAGCGTGTCAGCCTTCAGGACACCCGCATTGCCCATAGGGATCAAGTCATTGCAGAGCAGGATAGCCATATTGCGAGCCTTAAAGAGGACGCGCGCTCTATTATACAGCAGAAGGACCAAGAGATTGTGGCTTTGAAGGCTTCCTCTGCCGCGCATTTCGCCTCGTTGCCGGCGCCGTCTTCACCGCAAGCCGTGCACGCTCCATACTTCTTCCAGTCCAGGCAATGCCCTTCTCGATACTCCTCCCACGATCAACAGTTCATTCCTCCCCGTTCCCAATTCGCCCACTACCACCACGCGCCGGCCTACCCTCAGCAATATGCCTACCAAGGCGACGACTCCCACCGGCCACAATACTATCATGGTTATGCCCAGCCCGCCTATCCTTCCCACACTACTCCTATTCATGATATGTCCATGGACTAGTGGGAGATTTTTTGTGTTGATGGGCCACGAGAGACGCGACGACATCGACGTCCTCGAGGTTGCCGGAATACCATCCAGGTCGCGAAAATTGAGCGACTCCCTTCGTTGTATCCGTCTTCCCTTCTTTGACGCTTTGCACTACGAACGGAAATCGACGCAAGGAAACACCAGGGACTTGACGACGCTCCGCATTCTGGAGTAGGGCATGCCGCCCTCACAGGTCGTCAGAACTTGAAAGACTCGCTCTTGTGCTTCCATGCCGTCTATTTCGCCGCCATCCACTATCCGCCGTTATCCGAGAATGACCATCCGGCGAAACCTATGCCGCATCAGTCGAGGACACTCTTACCGCTGGGATTGACATGGTCTCGTTCATAGTCACCGACGTCCAGGAACAAGAAGACACTTACCGCTGGGCTTAGACGCCGCATAGCTCGCTAGGATGAGGACAATTAGGGTCTGGAGAAGGAGCACGGGAGACTTGACAACGCCCCAAAACGGGGTAGGACGCCGATGTCCTCTCAGGTTGTCAGAACACCATCCAAGTCGCGAGACTTGATCTACCCGCTCTCGTGCATTCTTTGCTTCCACCCCTTTCATCACAGCGAGGATACACGAGAGACTTGACGACGCTTCCAATGTTGGAGTAGGGCTCGTTTCCCTCCCAGGTCGTCAGAATACCATTCGAGTCTTTGACTTGAGCAACTCGCTCTAGTGTTTATCTTGCTGTCTGTTTCCTTCCCCGTTCATCCTGGCCACGCATCCGAACTGCCACCGCCTGGCGTTATTGAACCGACACCCGACAGAATACCACCCGAGTCTTCGACTCGATAAACTTCCTCTCTGGTGTCGGTGTCTTCCGGTCGTATTACTTTTGGCGACGTGTACCTTCAGTGTCGTTCCCACTTCCTAATCTTCTGTGGATGTTTTCATTGTCATGGTCCATTATGCTTCCAGGTCGGCGTGTGCCTTCAGTTTCGTTCTTCTACCTACCTCGATATCTGCTCCCGCTCCCTGTGTTGATTATTGGTATCTAAATTTCGGACTTGCCTGTGTACGTCTTGCTGTGTTTTATTATCTTGTTTAGCTGTCCGTCTTGTTATCTCTACCTTTGTTGTGGTTATGTTGTCTAGTTCTGCTTTTATGTGTATCTTGCTGTGTTTGTTATCGTATCTGGTTTGTTCCTGCTTGGAGTTTTTGGTTCATAGAAATATGGATATTGGGCGCGGACGAGGTGTCAGCTGCCTTGGTGTTTCCGTGTTCTTTGGAGAAGGATCATAAGTGGGACAGCCTTCAACGGGACTCCATTTACTATTAGGTCGAATCTTACTGCGGCAGAACTTCGGAAACACAGGTAAGCATTGGCGCCCTTTTTTGAACGTCTCTTGATGTCAGAAGGACACCCGGCCAGCATCGTTTCCGCTTCTCTGACACCGTGGACAGATTGTCGAACGGTCTGTATCGCAGTGTATTTTGGTGAGCATGTTTTGATCCGCCTCGATTGGGACTTCCTTGGATATTCTGCTGCAGTTTTCTTTTGTGCGTGGTTGTCTGGTCGAGCGGATAACGCACATATTGCTGCTGTGTTATTTTTGTCCATTCATTGGGGATTCAGAGCTTCGACTTGACTTGTCTTTTCTTTTGCCTTCCACCCACCATGCCACCAGGAACCAGGATAGATCTGCACGGTGCCAGTGACGAGTTGGTCATGCGGCTAGCTGTTGATACGAGTTTGAACGTCGGTGTCGTGTCTTTTTTTCGAACTGCTCTTCAGAGTCCAATTGCTCTGTTCCACGCTCCTCTTGTCTTGGTCACGACGTCCCGTTGGAGCTTGAGGAATTCTAGGTCTTTAGATTGGATCAACCGCTGCAGTTGGGACTGCCTCGCGAGTTTCCCCCGGGGGCCATCTGGTCTAGCGGTCAGAAACCACGTATTCCATCTGTCTTCGCTTTTTCCTTCTCTCCATTTCGCTTGGAGGCATGGTGAAAGTCTTTCCTCCACATGACACGTCTCAGTGTCCTTATCGCTGTATGTGAACGTGTTCGTGCTGTGCGAGCACGTCTAGTCTAGCGGATGAATTAGATGTTCATTTCAGATCATGTTGGCATTGGTTTCTTTTTTTTTGGAGCGTGAAAGAGCAGACCCATGACCTTCTCCATATCACGCTTGTCTTTTAACTACGACCGTGCTTAGCTACGGACGAGGCGCTAATCCATGCTTGAGGGTACAGGACCTTGTTCCAAGCCTATGTAGCTCACCTGGTACTCGGCTTGATTCGAAAGGGACTCATATTTTTGGTTTACATCGCTCAGCGTTATCGTTTCCTTGGTTATCCTTCTCGGGGCTTTTGTCGAGGGCGTCTGGTCCACCGGATCGGCCATGTACTCTGTCATTCACAAGAAAATCGAAAATTTTGATTGTTTTCGTCAGTCGGGAGTTGCGTGTCTTGGCTTTCGACGATGCTCTCTTGGTCCCACTTGAACCAAACGTACATAGTTGGTGATGGGACAGAGGATGTAGCGGCTCGTTGGTCAAGCGGCTAGCTTTGATGATCAATTCTATCGTCTACATTTTTCCTTCAGGACTTGACTGATCTACTTTGCTGAGGTGAATGAACCGGAACGATTCTTATCTTTCTTGACCTGCATGCATGTTGACGGAAGCCTCTTTCGCTTACCAGCTATGAGGCTCGTCAAGCCACAATATGCTACTCATTTCTTTTGGTCGGCCCACGAGAGAGCAAGTGTTTTGGTCCCAGAGGCTAACTGCATCTGGAGCTTTGCCTTTCACCTTACTCGTCCATGCAGAACGAACTTGAAGGTTGATGCTCTTAATTCAATCGACACTTGAAAGGCAGGAAAAGATGCCGTCGGCATCGCGCGCCTGGTCACGAATGTCACCGTAACGCTCAACGCGCTTTTTCCTTCCACCATCATGCAACCGCCCGACGGCGACGAGCTCGACGACCACGACCACGACGACGGTGGCGCAAAAATGGCCATCCTTGTCCCAAATCGATACTATAGCCTTTGACCGCGAAGCATCAGCAGGCTCGCGTAGGGATCAACGCGACCGGACAATTACGGCTTTTTGTCTCTATCGGCTGGAAGTATAAGAGCTGTGCGATGGTCCAACTTTTCATATCATTTCTCCCCATCACCAAATGTGCGTTCTCCATTCTCTGGTACGCGACGCAGATCTAACTTGTCCTCAATCGTTTAGATGCCTGCAGAACGATAGGCGTACAGACCCATCGCCATTATTACCAGGGTACGACCTGCTTGTATCCGTCCTGCTTTTGGCTCATGCAGTAGATTTAGAAACGCCATTATTGGACACCATATTTACGCCGCCACAGTCGGACAGCTCGTGTATGTGGTCCGTGTTAGCATTGGCTATCCAAACTGACGTCTGTCGTCGCTGCCTAGTTTCCCCCTCTACTTTATCCAACCCCCAACGCGAAACTTTACGCACCAACCCGTTCTCAGCGTCGACGAGTTGGAGAAGAGGCCGCGACGGATGAGCCTGAAACAGGCCGAGACTGCAGATGCGCAGAACGCGAGATTTGTTATAATGGAAACGAGGCTTGCCGAGGAGCGCAGGAAATTTGAGAATGAGAAAAGGCAATTTGAAGCCGAAAAGCGAGAGGTATGTTTATCTATTTATTCGCATCCTGCAGTGCTAACCTGTCCGTGTAGCTCGAAAACCGTGTGTGGGCTGTGGGGCATAATGCCGCTGAAACTCTTCGCCGCAATGATGACCTGGAGATGGACATTGAAGAGCTCGACCGGGCGTTAGCAGACGCAGTCAAGTTGATCGCGCAGCGTGTCAGCCTTCAGGACGCCGGCATTTCGCATAGGGATCAAGTCATTGCGGAGCAGGATAGCTATACTGCGAGCTTTAAAGAGGACGCGCGCTATTATACAGCAAAAGGACGAAGAGATTGCGGCGTTGAAAGCTTCCTCTACCGCGTATTTCGCCTGGATGCCGGCGCCGTCTGCACCGCAAGCCGTGCACACTCCATACCCTTCTCAATACTCCTCCAAGTTTGATCCTTCTCGTTCCCAATTAGTCTCCTACCAGTCTCACCCCGCGCCGGCTTACCCTCAGCCATCTGTGTATCCTGCCTACCAAGGAGACGACTACCACCAGCCACAATCCTACCATGGTTATTTGCAGCTCACCTATCCTTCTCAAACTGCTTCTATTCAGGATGTGTCCAGGACTAATGGGAGGTTATTTTGTGCTGCGGCGATGGGTATTAGGGAGGGATGGGGCACCAGAGACGCGACGACACTGATGTCCTCAAAGTCGCCGAAATACCATCCAGGTCGCGAGACTTAAGCGACTCGCTTTCGTGCATCCATCTCCCCTTGTTTGATGCTCGGCACTACGAACCGAACTCGACACAAGGATACACAAGGGCCTTGACGCTCCGAATTTCGGAGTAGGGCATGCCGCCCTCGCAGTTCGTCGCAACCCCCACCAGGTCTCGACTCACTCTCCTGTTCATCTTAGCGTCTGCTTCAATTTTGCACTTCCTTTGCGCATCCATCCTCGACTGAGCCGGATTCAAATGACACACGAGGGACTTGACGATGCTCCCTCTATAGGTCCCAGGTGTCAGCACTAGTTCTTTCGTGACCCGATTTGGGATCGTGACATCCATGGGTCGAAGTCATGGCCGACACATCTGCCACGCACGCACACCACTGACACGATTATCGTCCTTAGGACCATTGTCATCGACATCTGCGCAGTCGTTCGGAGACGTTTTCACTGCTAGCCCGCATAGCTCACCAGGATGCGGACGGTGAAGGACCGAGAGAGCGAGACTTGACGACGCCCCGAAGCGGGGTAGGACACCGATGTCCTCAAGGTCATCAGAACATCATCCAAGTCGAGAGTCTGGAACGACTCGCTCTCGTGCATCCGCATCTTTTCTTTCCGACTCCCTTGGCAATGCGAACACGACGCTAGGACGCACGAGAGACTTGACGACGCTCCCAATATTGGAGTAGGGCATGCCCCCCTCACAGGTCGTCAGAACACGTCGCAAGACTTGAACGACTCGCTCTTGTGTTTACCGTTGGTTTACCGTGCTGTCTATTTCGCCGCCATCCGCCAGGCAGCGACATAAGCCACCGCAGGTCGTCAGAACACCACTCGAGTCTTTAATTTCTGGATCAACTCGCCCTCATGTGTACCTTGTTCTTGGATCGGCGCGCTCATGGACCGTCATCTGTTGTAGCATTGTCTGTGACACACCTGCCATTCCCAGTCGGGGACACAATCTTACCGCTGCCGCTCGGATAGGACCGACATCGCCGGGACGCATATAAGGACGATTGGGAAGAAGAGGGAAAGGACCACGGGAGACTTGACGACGCCCCAAAGCGGGGTAGGGCGCCGATATCCTCGAGGTCGTCAGAACACCACACTAGTCGCTCGGAGACTTGACCGACCCGCTCTCAAGCATCCTTTCCTTCCACCCGGTTCGACACACGAGAGACTTGACGACGCTGGTGGTCTTGGCTGTAGCCGGTGTTTAACACGATTCGTTGAGCCGACACGGAACACGACAGAGTTTGTTTTCTTCTTCCGCGACGTACACGGCGACGTTAAGACGTGTTTATCCTTCCATGGTATGTTCATGCTTTTGAAAGACTTGACATCCAATTAAACGGAGTCCTAGTTCCCCAACTTCGTGGCCTTCTTCAGCTTGGGCGCGAAGTACCGTTTCCACCCATCGAAGATCTCATAACTTGGGAAACATTTCTTAGCGGGGCTAGCCGCTCCATCTCTTCCTTATGACTTTTCTCTACCAAACCCGGTAATGTCTTTCTCGCCAGTGGTGTCGTCTTCGCTTGCGTCATTGGTATGAACATCTCGGTCGACGCACGTTCTTCCGAATGTGCTCGTCTTTGACGGGGAAACGCCATTATACTCCGCGATCCGCCACTGGAATGCGCTTTCGCTCACATGCGGCCTGACGGCTGGCTTGAGAGCAGGTGTGCGAGTACACCAATTAGAGAAGAGGTTCAAGTTGATGGAGACGCGCCTTATGTTGTTCCAGCGCGCATTAATGTACCATTCTGCCTGGGCGGCAGACGTTGTTTAGCAATGTCGCGATCAACGTGGTATTTGGAAAGGCCCGCGCGCTGGCTGGGCTGATAGGGATGGTGACCGTTGAGGTGGAGGTACCGGTCGCGGAGGGCGAGCTGGTGTTGGAGGGGTTGCCGGTCCAGAACAGTGTGAGCTGGGGATGGCCTTTTGAGAGTGAGCTTGACTTTTATGATGTTATGGACTTGTGATTATTTGTACTTACATCTTGTAACTGATTGGGTTGACTATTTTACTGATTATTGTGTTTAACAATGGACTTTGAAAGGCTGTAAGTGACAAGTATTGGCAACTGAGTCTCAAGGCCAAGAGTCTTTTATGGGTGTACGGATCGTAATTTGACATATCGTGCTGCAGAACTAGAACATCGCTAGTAAGCTTTCAGGTTCTTCGGCGTTGGCAATCCAAGAAGGACAAATTACGGCCAACAACGAATGTAGCAATAACATATAGTACTAAATCACCTGTACTCTTCTAGATTCTCTATTAATTCATCACACCCCTCTGTGCATATAGTAAGATGCAATCCGAAATCTGCGAAATCACCCAATTTCTCCTTAAGGATAGCTCCTTCCGATGCCCAATGCTCTTTCTTGGCTTCCAAACTGGTATCATCGTCCGACTCTCTGTTCCTAGAGTGGAAAAAGGAGGGCTTGTCATGCACTTCATGCCAGTGCAGCGTGATTGAAGATAGCGGCGCAACATCCCAACGACTATCCACCATTGCTACAAAATTCTCGGCATCAAACTCCAACTCCCCTTCTAGAAGAATAGATTTTAGTCGAGGGGCCCAAACGTCGACTTGACCTGGCCGAATCCAAAGACTCTCAAAGGCCGCGTCGCCAAGCCCGGACGAAATTCTTGTAAATTGAACGCGCAATATAAGGATCGTGCGGAAGAGCTCGGAAACATCCGCAGGCGCGACTGGGCCGTTGTCGTACGACAAATCGGTGAGGCGGCATTGAGAGCGCTGAAGACAAAGAAGGAGAGCGCGGAAAGTTTCCGGTGTATCGCGCTCGCGATCTGGGATGCAAGTACCAGCTGTGCCGACGTGCAGTTGACGCAACGCCGGAAAGATGCATTGCGCAAACAGCTGCTGAAAGGGATGCGCATTTTTGTTGAGGCGTGCAAAGTGTCGCACGCGCACTTGTAGGTAGACGAGACATGTGCATGTAATCGAATCGAGGACAGGGCGGAGGGGTGTCTGGGAGGCACCTATGATTGAGAAAATAGCCACTTGCAGTTTGGCAGCAGCTTCGAGTGAATCGAGGACAACATCAATATCAGCGCAATAGGAGGCGGTGTGGTATATGATTTGGTGCCAAGGGATACCAACGCTGCTAGGGAAATCATCCCTTGTGTCATAGACAGCTAGCTTGGGTGCTTGGTCAAATAACTTTACTGGGACGACTTCTGTTTGACCCTGGTATATAGTAAGTTCATACAGGGAATCAAAAGAGTTACGAAGAGGATAGAGGCCATGTATCATAGATGACGGCAGGTGGAGGTCGAGGTATTTGATACGCGGGCAGATGCGCTCCAATAGGCTGAAAAGAATGGGGGGAAGTTCGGAGTCCTCGTTGTGGTCGCCGACTCCTTGACAGTCCAGCTCAAGGTCCAGCTCAAGCTGGCCACTATGGACTATATGCCTAACAAAGGTGCGAACTTGGGGTGTATATTTCGATCGGAAGCGGGACTCGTCCACTTTAACGATTAGGCGGCACCAAAGTATGGGAGTGTTGGACACGATCTGTATCCATTTTCGGCAGACAGCCGCCAAATTCCTGAGCTCAAAATCCTCGGCAGGATCTTCTGGAAGCTTCGTTGTCGATGGGAAGGGGAGCAGCATGGTTATCGAAAAGATGTAGGAAAGAATTTCAATGGGGAGACGTCTAATGGGTGCATTGATTTTCTTTCTGCGACTGAGTGCCTTTGAGAGCTTTGTCTGGTGCATGTGCAGGTCGAAAATCTCGCGATCAATCTTGAATAATTCAAGACGAAGCGTGGTTTGGAGTCGAATCAATTTTTCGGAAGCGTCCTTGGTTGTCTGAAGCTGTGCCTCGAGGGCGGGTATGCTCCTGTTGATGACGTCCACATCGTCGCTTGTCGGACATTCATTGCCATTGGCGACGTGGCGAAGAGAAGGATGTTTATTAATGGTATCAGGAAAGACCAATGGTAGACGCCAGTCGGGACCAAGATGATTCGGGCATGGACAGCTCGGCGCCCCATCACAGCACACCCACGTGTCTTTGAGAGCTGTTATAAAACTATATGAGGCCTATGATTACACGAATGATCGTTGTACTTACAAAATGGCATGGAATACTTCGGGGCGTCCTGATTGTCCAAAGCAAAGCGACGGAAGGGCCGATCGTTCATATCCGAGATGCCGACCGTTCCGCCCCGCTTTCTTCACGACCCTCATCAAGTTTAGTCCTGCTTATCTCCCAGAGAATCCGTATTAGCTACGCAGCTTTCTCTAGGGCTTGGTCTCCGTTGCTCCATCCTTCACACTCACTAGGGTCCTCCCATTTTCTCTTCTTGGCACACATCCTTTTCCCATTTTCTCTCCTTGACACGCGTCCCTTTTACGCTATATCCGCCATTGGGAGCGCCATATAATCGTGTTTATGACGCTCCTCAGCCAACGCGATGTTCCTCTAGCAGAAATCTATCTTTCATCAGGCCTGTCAGCCTGTATTGGACATTCCTTCGAGTATGATTCATACATCGAACGCGTGTATCCTTAGCCGTTGTACAGTACAAATGGTTCTCGTATACTGGAGACGCGCGCCACCTGTCTGCTGATCTACACAACTCGTGGGAAGCATGACGCGAGCGCCGGCGCTTAACGTTAACCCTAGCTCTAACCTCTCCTTCTTCCCGCCACGACGCGAAATGAATGTTGGGTAAGGCATTCTAATGCTCTGAATTATACTTCTTCTCAAGTTCTCTCAAACAACTAGGCCGAAAGTAACGCTCTCAGGTACCGAACTGTCCTGGCCGAATGTGTCCCCTTCTTGATCTCGTTCTAGCCCTTACTGTTACCTTTGACGAGCGGACCTTGGACAAAATACCGGACCGAATCTTCGTCAAATATGCATACCAGGGAGCCCCGTTCGTTGAGGTAGGGCCCATGATGCCTCGCAATCAATTGGAACGCTTCCTCACTTTGTAAGTTGTGCTGATATCAGTCAGGCCGTGCTAACACCTCATAGCCCAGCATTTGGAATAGTAACAGTCGAGATCTACGAAATGCCGCCCAACTACGCCCGGATTCAGGCCAAGAAACACTCGGATTTGGCGATCATGGAGCCCATGTCTTGGACACACACCAAAGTGTATCCAGGCATGGTCTGCCAGAATTTTGACGAGATTCAAATCGACGAGAACAAGCTCGGTTGGACTCAGGTGAAACTCAAGCCCGTTTATCGTCGTCTAGAGAAAGCACGAGTGAAAGCCCATAGTAAGCTCTCAATCGCGTATCTAATACAGATTTTACTAGTGTCCTTCAGCGTACTCATATCCCGTCACCATGACTTGCGATACATGCTCAGAAATGCAGTTCCGCTTTTCGGTTACTCCTTTCCCGCCTAGCCAAGCTGTAGATGAGGCGCCTGTTGTGCATTTCTTTGCTTTCAATATGATATCAGGTACATATCCGCCTTCATCTTAAAGTCTCTCTTACTGATGTCACCAGAGGAAGAAAGCAGCGATTCGGACAAGTTGTTCGATTTCGTTCTACGCCTCGTGACGGATGTTGGGACACATCGCGCCGCTTTACGACTCACCGGAGAGCAGCTGCTCAAGCTCCGAGACAGAGCCCTTCGCCTACCCACTTCACTACAGAGATTACGTGTTTTACTGCTCCTCGCACTTCTACTCTTCGGCATGTTCATGTTGAACGAGTCTCACGAGACGTACCAGGAGTCACAATTCATATATCGAGACATCGTCGCGTGCATGCAGACCCTCAGTCGAAGTGTTCAGCGCTCTCTGATGGCATGCTTTGTCATGCAGAAAGACACAGAAGCAAGGAAGGCACCTCTTCTGGCGCACTGGAGCTATCATCTCCTTCATCGGTATGCCGAGAATCCCGGTCCGGCTAATGCAAAGGATCTCCAGCACGCCGTATTTTTCCTGGAGCAGGCGAAGCACATCTACAAAGTGCGCGACGAGGAGCTGGAACGCTGGGATTGCCCGTTGGATCACTTCTTTGTATTCGAGAATCTGCACAACGCGTATTTGGCCCTCTACGACTTGCATCATCGTATAGAGGATCTCGACAGCGGAATATCCGCCATGGATGCTGCGATGAAGTTGGAGATACCTTATTGGGTTTCTCCGATGCAGAAACCACAAGCGTTAACGCTCTTTTCGCACTCCCTTTTCGCGCGCTTTGAAGTTAGCGGGGATCAGTAGGACGCTCGTCGGGCGCTCAGCTGCGTCTCCCAGGCTTTGGACGTGATGCCGCAGAACGACTACCCGGCTACGTTATATGAGTGTATGCGATTGCTTATCAAGCGCTTCGAATGGTTACACGATGAAGAAGACCGGGACCGTGCAATCGAAATCATCGAGGACCTCATCGTGATCATACCCTCATCCGACTACCGTCTATCCGAGTGCAAAGCCGCGCTTGCGCATTTACTGGTCCATCGGTTCTCTCCGCCAAGCGAGCCGTACTATTTTGGTTCGGACCAGGGATATAGCAACTTTGCCGAGTTTACGCTGGCCGAGAGGGAACGAATTAGACCTCATGTCAGTGTCGGTCATGAAGGCGACCTGGATAGAGCGATTGCCATCTTCAGAGAGCTTGTTGTTTCCCAGGTTTCCCATCCACTTCGACATCAGTTCAACCTTGTTTCCTTATACGAGGCCTTGACTACGCGCTTTAAATTCCTCGGCGATGTCAAAGATATCGATGAGGTTGTCGATGGCTGGCGGCAGATCCTAGATGAACCCTCAATCGAATTTCGCTTGGGCCACACACTGCTGATGCGCTACATGTTCTGCGGTACGCATATGGAGGACCTCCGTGCCGCGATATGGAGTCTGGCGTCCGCAGCGAAGTCTACAGAGTTCGCCCCGATGCGCAGATTTGTTTCAGCCAAGATGTGGGCGTTTGGTGCGACGTTCTTTTCACCGGAGGTCTACGCCAAGGAGCGTCAGGCTGCGCATATGGAGGCCCTCCAAACCGTAATGGATATCCTACCGAGTCTAGCTTGGGTTGGTAGAGCAATGCACGATCGCCATGATATCCTCACCATGACCGAGTACGCTGTCGACGCACCATTCCGAGTCCTGCGTCAGCTTGGACCGGACAAGGAGACTCCTCGACCTCTTTACACGAGTATAGGTCAAGCGCCGAGCAATGCTGCTGAAGTCGCTATACATTATAACGAGTTTGTCACTGCGCTCGAATGGCTGGAGCAAGGGCGGTCTATTATTTGGGACCAACTAATGCAGTTCCGCACCCCGCTGGACGAGCTAAGGAAGGCCAACACGCAGCTTGCCCACCGACTTGGTAGTATCGCTAAAGATCTCGCCGCGTCTAGTGCCAAAGCCCACTTTGGGACGGACGAACAGGGAACCATTGCGTGGGAGGCCGAGGCTCAGAAACATCGAAAGCTTGCGACGGCCTGGGATGAGAGGATAGCGGACGCCCGAAAGATACCGGGATTCCTCCATTTTCCTCGACCAAAGACGTTTGGACATCTTCTCGGTGCAGCGCGCGATGTGACTGTTGTTGTGATCAATGTCGCTCAGAGAAGCGATGCGATTGTTCTGTTACCTGTCGCAGGCGGTCATCCGGTGACTGTTCTGTATGTCCCGCTTCCCGACGTTACTATGCGTGATGTGGAAGGAATGCATAGGCAGTTAATATCTGCTACCATGGATGATTATGCTTTTAGAGCTCCAGCAGCCACGGACAGCTTTGGCGTGCGAAAGCCTATGCCCGCACCTTTTCCAGGCTACGAGTTGAAAGAGGCGGTCGATCCGAATTCGACGTTGAAGGATATCCTGTCCAAGTTGTGGTATCTGATTGTTCAACCTATTTTATCGATGTGTGAGGATGTACGGCCTTCGTTGATCACCAAGGTATGGTTCTGTTATCCAGAACATTTTCCGGTTAACCAAATTTCTTCTTTAGCCTCGACCAGAATACACTAGACCAAGACTTCGCTGGTGTCCAACCGGTTCGTTAGCTTTCCTCCCACTTCATGCGGCTGGGGAGTGAATATATATAAGAAATAATTAAATAATCATGGTTCACATCGCACTTTGATTTAAAACACTTTTTGAAGGCCTCCCAACACAGAAGTTGATAACACTTGCTAACAGCACACACTTAAGCAATTTTTAGTTTAAAATCTTCTCATTAAGTATATGCATTTAAAATCTTCTATTTAAATAGAAGTTTAAAATCTATGATTTAAATCCTCAGGTTCGAAACATTCAATGTGTCCTACACATAACTTAGTCGAGCTGTCCTCTACACTGACCGTCTGCACAGCACCGGTCAAACCCGCATTGACTGTGGTCCCACTGGTTTGGCATCATGGTCTCTTCAGAGGCAGCCATACCATTGTGGACAATGTCATCAGATTCGGACTCAGCCACAGAAGAGGAAGGTGTCGAGGGCAGCATGCATTTAGGTGTGGTGGCCTTCATTTCATAGTCCCCGTCTTGGTCGTTCCTTCAGCATGGGGTTGCTGTGAAGTAAAGAAACGACGTACATTGCCCACTGCGCCTGCGGCCCATAATGTAGACCGAACTCCATTGAAGAGATACCGGTGATTTGACCGCCGTTCTTCTCTGCAGCGTCTTGAATGGCAACGGCTTTCATTTCGCCAATGTAATAGTCGGAGACATGGTCCTGGCGTTTCCCACTAAACAAAGATGATTCTGCAGATAACACGTAGATGATGCCAACTGTACAACCATTACACCAAGACTTCGACGCGTTGGATTTAGCGCGTACCTTGCTCAAGTACCCGACGCCTGTACGACGACTTCAAACTTGTCGGCACTGAGGCGGAAGTCGACAACTCCTGTGGATGCATCTTCAGTAAGCATGACGAGATTCAGGCCAACTCGGTCGAAGGAGTTGAGTCGCCTACTGTATGGGGAAGTATAACCCCAAGGCTGCTCTTCGCCCTGAGGCTCGATATCGTCGTCGTCAACCTTCAGGAAGAGCGCGCCGGATATGGTAGAATTGCAACAAAGGTCTTTTCGCGCACATCTTCATCAGAGCGGAATCCCGCGCCTGGCCGTTGGAAATATTGAGTGAGTTTATCTGAGTCGTCGAATTTGGCGTTGGCGAGGAAACACTCGCTGTATGAACGAATAAGAACCAAAGAAAGTCAATTCATCAAAGTTAAGACTCACTCGTAAGGTTGAACGTCGCCCTTGGGCACGTCGGATGTATGTGGGCATAAAGAGAATCCAGGCCTGTGAAGGGCTGAGAGCATAGGCAACAAGTGCCGAAATGTCTCGTCGGAGGCTTGATGACGACGGCGCGGGGGGCTGCTTCGACCTGTTGAGGTTTGTCGCCGTCGTTCCAGAAGCGGGGCTGCTCCATCCGGGAGGCTTACGCGTTCGTGTTGCTCCTCAAGAGAGCAGAGCGCGAAAAAGGCATCGTCGCGGCTGTCGTAAGCCATCATCGTAATCCACGGTCCGGCCTAGAGGGCAGAGAGGCGTAGTCGCTAGTGACGAAGGGTCAAGGCGAGGTGTCGTTGTGTGTGACAGATGGCGGATGGTGGAAAGCAGTGAGAAAAGCCTAGCTACCAAGAGGTTGAGTAAGTAGAAAGATGAACAACAAACAATGAGAAGTACGCACCGTCTTGCGTCCGCAACGCCATCCAGCCGGTATAATCCACCCTTACCTCTGTAAGGTACGAACTCGACGGCACAAGACCACATCCGGGCTCTCGAAGCCCGCTACCGTCTTCCAAAAACTCCGAAAAGCGTTGCGGCTCCCTCGAGAGGCTTACGCGATCGCGCTGCTCGTCGACAAAGCAGGACGTGCAAAAGTCGTCTTGGCGGCTGTCGTGAGCCATCCTCGCAAATCCGGGGGTCAACGAAGCACGAAAAAGAGAAGGAAACGGGCAAGAGAGGGCCAAGAGAGCCTAGAGATGAATCTCCAGACGCAGTAAGTTGAAGTTGAACAAAAAATGAAGGATGAAAAGATACGTACCGTTTGGGCCGATTGCGTCCGCGACGCCATCCAGCCCAAATAATTCAAAATTGCAGGCACGAACGCGACGGCGTAGGGCTCATCCAGCCTCTTGAAGCAGGTTGCCGTAGTCCAAGAAGCGTTGTGGCTCGCCGCTCGTCAAGAGAGCAGAACGCGACAAAGTCGTTGCGGCGGCCTCAGGACAATAAAATAGGGTGATAGCGTAGCGTAGAGAGTAAAGGGACGGCGACAGTGCAGAAGAGGCGACGACGCATCGTGGGTGGGAGGCAAGATGCAAAACCGGCCCTGATTCCGGCATCAGCGACGTGAGGTCCGACAATTCTGCTCCATTGTGTACCCGACGGACCGTCGATAGTCCGTCGGGTACACAATGGAGCAGAATTGTCGCTGCAGAAGGTTGCTTGGCAAACATGGCCAAAGCCCTTCCCTCCTTGTCAGCGCCCACCATCATGGATGGACGTGCTCCACATTATACCCTCTCCGGCTTCGTGTTGGTCATCGCCTTCAGCAGTAACGCCTGGCGGGCTCCGTATATCGACTTCGGGTCGCCTTTGTCAAAAATCGCATCGCCGTTATTGGCCTGAAAGATGAACTGTTTGGGAATATGGACGCACTACGCCGTCGAAACGATTCTTGACGCGATGATTGTCCTGCTGGCCGTGATTTTGACGTGAATGTGCCATCGTCGACCGGCCTCAGTCGCCTAGAACTCCACCTGGCGCGCCACGTTCTACCGCCTTGGCTCGTAAGTCGTTCGTGCCCTTTCCTCCTGTCCTTGCGCTTATTTATCTCGTTTCAGCTCTCTTCACATCTTCTAGTACTACGCCTCTGATGCATGCTGGAATTGTTCTTACGGTGTCAACGGTGAGTTCAAGATTCTTTTCTCTATACCGGTACTTAAGCCTTCTTTCTTGCTAGATTTCGACTCGATTTTGACGTGATGGAGCACTCCATGCGTTTGAGGCTGACGCCGTGCCGGTAAAGCGATGTTTAGCCTTGCATCCTCCAACCCGGGATGACCCCATTCCAGCTACACGCACGCTGACGAGGAGTCCCTCTCGTTTTCCAAGGGCCAGCTTCTCCCGTTTGTTCTTGCTGGAGCTAGCCACTCACCCAGAAGCGGTGAGTGCCTTTCTATTCCTCGATCGAGTTTCTTACACTTTACAGTGTCGTGTCTTCGCTATGCTGGTTCGGAATGTTCGCGCTACCCTCAAATGCAGATCGCATGAGGCGGACATATCTCAACTTGCGGTGTACGATGGCATAGGTATATTCCGTTTGTCTTCTTGTCATCAAGCTTGCTGACAACTTCTTAGTGTATGTCATTGACCACGACACGGGCGCCTCTCGTCCTTCCTTTAGACGTCGACTCGGCCGTCAGAGCTTTCTTAGGCTTACCGGGTAAGTTCTCCTCTTCGTCCATGGGGCTCGTCTCTTGTGCGCAAAGTACGCTGAATAGCCTCATAGGCTTTGCGGGAGCGCGCCATCTCTGTGACGCGGACGACAATTCACCGGCTTTGCTTCATGGCATAGGGCACCTATCCGCCAGCCGTTAGTCCATACCGCGGACACGGTGGCGGCATTACGTCCGTCTCGCCTGTGTTTTTCGCCTGCTGTCGACGACGCGGTTGTTTTCGACCTTGGTAGGTTTCTCCCGGCGCTGGTCAGCACCGGTTGTGGCAGACTCTTAAATGAGACTGGAATGCGTAGAACGGGATGGTCCGGTATGTCAACCATACTTGCAATCCGTCTTGTCAATGTTTATTCACGTTGCCCTAGGTTCCTTGGTAAGCCCTCAATGCCCTCGGCGATGCACACGTCGCCACTCTCGCCAACACCGCGGCGCGAAGCATTCATACAACGATACATGGATACATACCTTGGATGCTACAGGCGAGGTAATGGCGTCAGGTCTTTTGGTTTGTCTTCTCGTCATCGACGAGCTTGCTGACCACTTTGGTAGAATTTTTTTCAATATTGTCGTCGTCAATGTGGTCGACTCTTGTGCTTGGATACGGGCCGCAAGCCACTTTGTGCGTTGTTGGTGTCCTTGATCCTCATATCCATACTCATTCCCTTTCCCTCAGACGTCGACGCAGCCGTCGGAGCTTTCCATGGACACAAGTTCTCTTCTTCGCTGTCTCCTACACCACTCATTCCTCCCTTCACCATAGAGACACACCGCTCTCACGCTTGGACGTCTTTCCTTGTCACTCCCCTCCTTATCTGTCACTCCCATCCTTACATGATGCGTGCTGTCGCGTCGCTGAGGTGTCCACCTGTTCTCTTTCTCCCGTGGGTCTGCCTTAGCACAGACAAATACCTTTCTCACGTCGCTTAGAATCTCACATCCGAAATCGCCGCCTACCTGACTACCAACCACCCCGACTATGCTGTCCTTGCCGCTCATATCATTACTGATTGATATCAGGTTTGCAGAATGTGTTGTTTAGTGCAAGTAACAGAAAAACATAAAAGTGGTATGATTTAAATATAATATAAGATTTAAATCCTTTTGTAACTAAGAAACATTTAAAAGAGCTTGTTTTAAATCAGATTTAAATGGGTCTATACTTAAGTACAGTGCTCAGCCTCCTCATTGGAAACAAGACAGGGTGATACACTACTCAGTAATACAGTAACAGTAGTATTTAAAATCAATATTTGTTTTAAATCAAAGTGTGGTTCCAACCATGATTATTTAATTATTTCTTATATCTCTACTGGCTGGGGATTATGACGTCTCTGAAGCTGGCAACAAGGTATACGACTATGTCGTTTCCTCATACATTCCTACTCTTTCTTCGGTCATCCATATGAAGCCGACGGACATCGATGACTCTAAAGAAAGGCTGCAAGTTTTAGCTGTGTTCTTCGGCGAAAGGACAACTTCCGATACCTGGTACAGGCAACGAGATTCGACGAATTCAGGCCCAGGTCGCATCATCGGGAGAGGCCGACTGTGTTACGCTCACGGAGGGCAATGCTACATCAGCGCAAGTCATGGAGAAAATGCCGAGCGCCTCGTGGGTCCATTTCGCTTGTCACGGCGTCCAAAACATGAAGAGCCCAACGGAGAGCGCTCTACTCCTGGCGGGCGGAACACGTATCACCATTTCGGATATCGCAGCTCTTGATCTTCCTAGAGCTGAACTGGCCTTTTTATCGGCATGCCAGACGGCGACTGGGTTCGATAAACTGCCGTCCGAGTCTGTCCATTTAGCCGCGGGGATGCTTTTGGCTGGATATCGGAGCGTCATCGCCACGATGTGGTCTATCGAAGATCGGAATGCGCCTCGGGTTGCGGATGATGTTTATGGGTATCTGTTGAGGAAGGGAGATGATGGAACTCTTTCCGACTGTAGGGAGTCGGCGGTCGCGCTGGACTTTGCTGTTGAAGAGCTAAGGAAGTATGTGGGTGAGAAAGAGTTCATGTCCTGGGTTCCATACATTCACATCGGCGCTTGACTAAAATATAAGAGTCCGCTAATGAGAATTCAAGGTTGTTAATCTGGTAGTTTAATTGAGTTGTATTAGGAACAATTCTTATACGACATCAAACTGTACCTGCTATGTCGACGGAGGCCTCTTTCGCTTACCGGATACGAAGCTCGTGAAGCACTGGCAGAGTCATTTCTTTCAGTCGGCCCACGAGTAGGGCTGCCCACCGTACTCGTCGTCACTTTTCCCCTTGAGACTACGGTACGGGTACAGCTACCGGTAGGAAGCAATGTCTTTGCAAGCAGGTTCGATCTCCGGGTAGTTGACCCATTTAGTTTTGTGTGCGATGTTTTTGATGTTAAGCGCGTATCTACGATGGATGGGATGAGCGAGGAAGAGTCGCCGTGAGGTGGAGATCCCTACTGAACGATCCATGTCGAAGGAGACCAGGCATTTCCCGGCACGATCGCAGAGAGGATCTCTAAACACATCGAGCCCTTGTATTAAGCGCGGTCAAGGCTGCTCCTTCCTTCTCTCACATCGAAAACAGGACATTGGCATCCGACATCGTTGATGACAAATTTCGTGGGTAAAGAGTCGAGATACAAGAACCTTTCCACGGAGACGAGGTAATACTTGTTCTATAGAATTAGCAGTACTAAACAATGTTTTATCTACGTCGACGTTAGTCCCAGCATATGAATCGTTGTCAATGAACGTACCTATTCAATATCAGAAGGGAGATGCGAGCATCCGCGAGCACAACGACAAAAATTGCTGCTCCTTTCTGCCCTTTGCAGAACAAGGCGTTTCTATGGGGGACATGAACACCGACTGATCCCGCGCAGGACAAAGTCATATTGTGTCTAGAGAAGGCGCGGATGGAGACAAGGCCATATCCACGTCTTGAATAGCTGTCAAATATGTCAAAAGAGCGATATACATGGCGGTATGAGCGCCTTGTGAGCTCTCAGTACTAAAATGAAAAGTTTAGTGTTTGCATCAAAATATCAAAACAGGCGAGGACCCTCCAACAGAGAATGCGAAACGTCGGCTGTGTGCGCCTTACGGAGGGAGTTCCTGAAGAAAGATGACGCCTCATCATAGCACTGCATTAGCGGCAACTGGCCAAACACTGACCTAAGGCAATCGAGTTGGGCGGGCATCTGGACGGCGACGAAGGAGTAGTCGTGCATGTATCAGAGACTAGATGTATTTAACAAGTGATGCAAGGCGCGTCGCGAACGTTGTCCGTATCCTAGAATAAAAATGAACATCTTGATTGAGGGAACAAGCTTAAGGAGCAAGGCAGCAAAAGATGCCGTCGGCATCGCGCACCAGGTCACGATGTTCGCGACTGTCACAGTAACGCTGACCGCGCTCTTTCTCTGCTTTCACCACCATCTACACTAATGCAACAGCCTTCTACGCCGACGAGCACGACGACAATGGACAACACGACGACGACGACGGTGGCGCAAAAATGGCCGGCCTTGTCCCAAATATGGTACTCAGAGCGGGATGTCCGCCAAGCAGCGCAGGCTCATGTAGCAATCAAAACGACAGGAGAATTGAGTCTTTTTGCCTTTATCGGCTGGAAGTATAAGAACAGTGCGATGGTCCAATTTTTCCATATCATTTGTCCCCATCATCAAATGTGCGTTCTTCCATTCTCTGGTACGCGACGCAGATCCAACTTGTCCTCAACCGTTTAGATGCCTGCAGAGCGAAATGGGTACACACCCATCCCCAGTACTACCGGGGTACTAGCTGCTTTTATCCGACCTGCGTTTGGCTCATGCAGTGGATTTAGAAGTGCCACTATTAGCAGCCATATTTACAGCATCACAGTCCCGCAGCTCGGGTATGTCATCCGTACCCGTGTTTACCTATGACAGCTGACGTCTGTACTAGCTGCATAGTTTCCCCCTTCCACTTTACCCAACCCCCAACTCGAAACTTGGCGCCGCAACCCATGTCATTGTCACCATCGACGAGTTGGCGAATAGGCTGCCACGGATGAGCTTGAAACAGGCCGAGGCCCATGCAGCCCCAGCAGTACCCTTCCCGACTTCCCCCTCGCTTCCAGGATGATCCTCCTCGGTCACGATTCGTTCCCTACCAATCTTGCGTGACTCTGCAACCTCTTTTTTTTCGCAGCAGGCAGCTTACTGGAGCGGCGTTTATCGTCTGCTACGACGCTCCAAGGTGTAGGACGCCGATGCCCCCGAGGTCATTAGAACACCAAGTCGAGAGTCGAGAGACTGGAACTACTCGCTCTTGTGCATCCGCATCTTTTCTTCCCGACTCTCACTTCGCGATGAGAACTCGACGCTAGGATACGCAAGGGACTTGACGACGCTCCCAACGTTGGAGTAGGGAACGCCGCCCTTGCAGGTCGTCAGAACACCCATCAGGTCGCAAGACTTGAACGACTCGCTCTTGTGTTTACCGTGTCGTCTATTTCGCTGCCGTCCACCATCCACCATCCGCCGCTATTCCTACAATGATCACCCATACACCAACGCTGCACCGACACGATTGAATACACGAAGGACTTGACCGCGCTCCGGCAATGGGGCAGGGCAGCGACATAAGCCCTCGCAGGTCGTCAGAACACCACCAGAGTCTTTAATGACCCGATCAACCCGCCCTCGTGTGTACCTTGCTGTTGGATTGTCGCGCTCATGGACCGTCATCCGCTGTAGCATTATCTGCGACACACCTGCCGCCATTCCCCAGTCGGGGACACAATCTTACCGCTAGGGTGGGACACCAGCGCGATCGTCGTTCATAGGTCGTCGACAACTGTCGTTATCGAGGAACTCGACGCCACGTACCAGCTCGCCAGGATGAGGATAATTGGGGACTAGGAGAAGGAACACGGGAGACTTGACGATGCCCCAAAGCGGGGTAGGACGCCGATGTCCTCTCAGGTGGCCAGAACACAAGTCGCGAGACTTGATCGACCCTCATGTGTCGGAAGGGGTGGAAGGAAAGACGCACCATCCAATGGAGTAGTGCGTCATGCGTTCTTTTCGGCTTCGTGTGGCTTCGGCGTCGTTCTTATTTCTCCCTTTCCATCCTGTTCCTTTCTCGGCGTCGTGTACCATTCCGCTCCCAGGTCGACGTATGTCTTTAGCGTCGTTCCTCTCCTTCTCCTCCCGTTCTCTGTTTTGATTACTTGTATATATTCATCGGACTTTCTTGTGTAGCGTTGTGTTTTGTTATCTCATTCTGTTGTCCGCGCTCTTATTATCTGTACCCTGCTGTGTTGTAATGTTGTCTAGTTATCCGTGCTTTCCCCTGTGCTGTGCTGTTTTTGTTGTCTGCTTTTTGGTTCATAGGAATATAGGTATCGGGCACGGACGCGGTGTCGGCTGCCTTGGTGTTTCTGTGTTCTTTCAGTATGTCAGTCGATTGGGATACTACCCAGCGCTCAGTACTCAGTAATGGAGGGAAAGAAATTGCGTCCTGGAGCGATGCTAAGCTTGGGGATCGAACCAAGCCCTTCGCGTTATACAAGCGCGTCGCTCCTCATCTGCTCGCGTCCATCGCTTCCTTCTCTTTCATACAGCCTTCAGCATACTTGGTACCCGGGCATCGCCCTCTTTGAATCACGTACTGGGGCGATGAATTGAAGACATTGCGTTCTTTCGAGAAGGATTATAAGCGGTACTACAGCCTTCAACAGGATTCCATTTATCGGCGTCTGCGTATCCTATGCCACGGTTCGCAGAAGCTCCGCTATTTCGTGAACAGCGGTAATCCCGTACGGTCAACCACTATGATCAAGTCCGGAAAACGAGACCTTCTATTCGGGATGCAACAAAGTGACCACTTTATCTTAATCCACAGGCGGCCTAGGCCGAAAACAAGACGAGATGAGACAAGTTTCCGCTCGTGCAAGGAGAAATGAGATGTAATTGGATAGGTACACTAGGGTAGAATATGTCTTGTCTTGTCTTGTATTACGATAACAAGATAGATTAATCTACAGACACAGGCAGCGAATAAGATATAATGAGATAAACTGCGAGTCTAGTGAATGATCGAAACAAGATATAATGAGATAAACCGCGAGTCCACCGAATGCCCCAAACAAGATAGAAGCTAGACAAAACAAGACGAGTTAAGTTACCAGGTAACAAACGAGATGAGATGAGCTGTTGAACTCACATGAGACACCACAAGAACTAGATCAAAAACTAGACAAGATGAGATAAAAAAACGGATTAAGCTTCTACGAGACCATTAGTCCATTATAAGATGACGTGAGAATCACGTACTAGGCTTCACCGCCTTCACCGCTTTCACCGTCATTGGTGCTGTTCCCGCACGAACTGCCCGCACATGCTGAACCAGCTCATCCGCCGTCTTGAAGTCGATGATGTGAGAGTAGCCGGCAGCTCGCATCCGGCGACGAGTCCTCCGGATCATGTCATCGAACATTGCTACCCGTTCCCGTGCATACGCCACCATACCTTTGGTCACCAATGAAGAGGTTACCGTTGCCTGCGCCTCATAGTAATCTCCGCGTGCTCCCCAGGCCCGTTTTTCCTCGGCGTAACTCCGTATTGTTCTCAGGAACTCGGCCTGCTTCATCTCGTGCGCTTCGCGCCAGCGGTACATTTCGGCCTCGGTTCTATACCAGCGTACTTTGTCACCTATACAGCAGGTCAGTTAATATCAGAAACCAAAGAAGACAGAACGATACATACCGTCGAGCTTCCACTCTACCAAATCCATCGCATCCATATTTCCACGGTCCGCCAACTCATAGATCCAGCCCGACTCGCGCTTCGTCTTCTCTTCGACTTCCTCGGCGTCATGTGCCGTCGCCTGCGTTACTGCGTCAACTGCAGCTTGACCTTCAGCTTGTTCTGCTCGCTCGATCGTCACCTTCGAAGTTGATGCTTGCTTGGAAGCCCTTGTTGTTCGCTTTGCTGTCTGCTTCTTCGCAGTCTTGCTCTTGGCCTTAGCCTCCGACTTCTTGCCCGGTTTCTTCAGCTTGGGACGCTTCGCTGCGCGCTCTTCGGGTTCTAATACATGTCAGCCAACCGAAAAGTACGCAACACTGAAGCTTACCTTCATCGGACGATGATTCGTCGTCATCCTCGTCCTCCTCTTCCTTCTCTGGCTCTACGTCCTTGAGCTTTCCATTCTTGCGAGTCACTGGGTAGTGGGCACCAACCGCCTTTCGTTTCTTCGTGCGACCACGCTCTTCTTCTGCGTCACCTATAGATACATCAGGTCAATTCAAAATCGAACAAAGTTCAACGAACCTTCCTCCTCGACGACTGTATCCAGCCGTCGCTCCCGCGCCGATCTCTCCGTGAATCCTTTGCCCATATTGGCCAGAGAGTAACCCCGGTACCAAAGATGAGCATTGCCGTCGCTCACACGAGAGTCACCCGGGATTCTTGAGTCATCCACAGATTTGCGCACGTAGGTGTCGACCTTGGTCATGTGCGGGAGGCCTTTCAGTCGCGTATTGTCCAACGCACCGAGGCGGATGAGGGCGGCACGGTGTGCATTGAAGTCTGCAATCAACACGTTCCGTTGGTGCTTCATTCGACGCATTTTGTTGACGGACTTTGTCGCCTGCTTCTTTCTCTTGACGTTCTTGTCCTTGTCGTGTCCTACGGATCGTAGCCCATCCGCGAGAAGCAATACTGAGCGCAAAGAATCGAACGCCATCGCCTCTCGCATGCTGATCTCCAGGTCCACCAATGCTTCAAACTTCTCTCGATCCATCGTCTTCATCATCGACGGCAAACACAGCCCCCAGTCCTCCTCCTGTCCACTCGGCGCATACTTGTATTTGCCAAGATCTCGTTTCGTTGGTGGAGACTCGTATAAGTCCGTCGCCTCAGCCAAAGGATCGGCTCCAAGGATCTCGCGGCGAATGGGTAGCCAGCTATCGAACTCCGCGGCGAGGGAGGCACGCTGGCGTGTAATGGTTTCCTCGTCGGTCTGGCACGGATATTTCTTGATTTTCTAGATCAGTAGTCGTAAATGACGTCTAAGAGACACCGCTACTGGTCAGAGAGAGCCTCAAATGTAAGGAGTTTGCACGTACTGTTTCTGTTCGATGAATAGACCGTCTTGGATGAAAGCACCAACATAGTTGGATGCCTTGCCCTTGAGGGAGTCCATGATGATGGGGTTTTCCAGGATGTCGTTCATAACTGATTCGAGAGACGGCACTATTTAGGCAATGAGATGCGGCACGCGCAAGACAAAGCAGAGTACGTACTTTTCATTTGGCGGTGCTTGTAGACGCTCTCAACCACACGGCCTTTACCCTTGCCCGAGACCACCGGACGCCTGTCCGCCTGAGTCCATTCCTTCACTAGCTCAGGATTCTTAGCCGTCTCGCCTTCGTGTTCCGCGGTGAAGTGAATGAACTGCATCCGGGCGTACGTGATGTCTTTATATAGTTGATTCGCTGTGAGGGGAAATATTAAGCTGACTTGAAGCCGATAAGACAGCGTTAAAGACTTACGCATATTGATCGTCTTCTTCCAGTTCCAGTCCATGGCGACGTGAAAGTACACCTCGTGGCCGTGGTGAAGGTTCATGTGAAAAATCTGCGGGGCGAACTTGTTCGAACATGCCCAAAAGTGTTCCGACGTCTCGCCGTGGAAGTGGCCTACGTTATCCTTGTAGAACGGCCCGTACAGGTACTTGCAGTCGTCGACATGGGCGTATACGTGGGCAGCGCCAATGGTAACGTCTTCCGCTAAGACATGCTCAAGCATGTCCCTTAGCTCCTCATGAGTGAAGCGATAGTCGCTATGCACCCAGTAAGAGCAATTGCAGTCGTAGCAGTTGCAGAGGTGGGGGCGGGGATCGTCGGGCTCGCTCTTCGACAGACCAGATCGCCGGTAGCCTTGTGCGTGTACCCAGTCGTTGGTTTTGTAACTGTCCATTATCCATCAGTCAAGTGAAGGAACACACATTGTTCAAAATACGCACTCTTCTCCGAGCTTGAAGTCAGCTGTAGCCTTTACAAAGACGTGGCTACATTGGCATTGCGCGACTCCCGAATAAGCGCAATCAACGTGGCGCTTGTTTTGAGCCGTCACGGCCTTGTGGTTATTGCAAGGTATTTTCTGGGCAGCAAAGTCAGATCATCAAACGTCGTAAGTAAACCATCAACGTACTTCATCGCCGTCGCCCTTCACCTTTTCCGTCTCAACGGGCTCCCCAGTCCCTTCCCACGGAGGGGCCTTCAATCTCGTCCAACCCGCTGGTGGTTTCTTGTAGGCCGTCTTCTGATACTTTGCGAACGTGTCTGGGTCGGGTTGAAGGCCACGGTCACCGATGAGATTGATGTCCTCGGGATCGTTCATGACATTATCGGCCATGCACATGTTGAAATTACCGTCCTGTGTTTGTTGGATAACGTTTAGATGCCTGTCGTCACCCCCAGTCAGCGCGTACGTTACGCGTTGAAACTAAGACTCACTTCAGTTCCGAGGGGATTGATTCCCAACCAGGCTCAAGATTGAAGCCAACCTCGGGGCATGCTGGACAGAGGACCATGAGATGATTCTCTTGGCGGGAGGGGATCTCTTCATGAATGTTGTGAAGATTTCCGGATCGACGTTCGCCCTTCATAAGGTTCCAGATGCGCATAACGCGTCTTACTTGTTTGACGGTGTCCTAAAATGAGAATTATGTTAGTATGCCTGCGATAAAATCGAGAAGAACTAACCGATTCGCCCCAAGGGTATTTATTATTGGAAATTCTCTGCAGCACGGCGCACAATGCGTCAATGCTCGCGGCGGCTTCCACGTGTACGAGTTGTAGCTTCCGAAGGAGGGCGAAGGTGAATGCCATACGGGGAAGTGTGGTTGTCGATGGGAATAGACGCACGCGCATCAATTGAGCAATGCGGTTGACTTTGGTGGCTCCATCGCACCCGCAGAATCGGACTAGAGTGTCATGAAGTCCATTTTCGGCGACCAGTATGAATGGGATGGGTTTACGAGGGTGTCGACATTCCCCGTCTAGATGTCCGAGCTGGGGGAGGAAGCCGAGTGTGTGGATGTCCTTCCTCTCGAAGAAGCCTTTCGCATTGTAGACTTCGGCCCAGTGAGTCCAATTGCGTTTGTGGTCGCTCACGAAGCACTGCGTGCAGCGGACACCGTACTGCATGCACTCGCCACATCGAACAGTTCGCAACAACCCGCTTCCGCAGCTGCAGGGCGCGTTAACGTGCTCCTCGGTTTCGAGCTCCATCATAAGGTTATGAAGTTCGGGCAGCCTGTCTGTGAATTGTTCGATAGCTTGCCGAGTCTAACAAGGATGTTAGTCTGCAAAACCGGGGAAACAGTCGTTAAACTCACTTGTGTCTTCTCCACCTTGGGAGGTGTTTCTTCGCTCTTGCTCGTCGACGGGGAATCCTCCACGGCGCTCTCCGAGCCCACGTAGTCGGGGTCGTACATGCCCGGTGTCTCTTCCTCGTCGAAATTGTTGTAGAAGGCTTTCGGTTGATCCTGGACCAGAGGCACAGCCTGGGCTGTAGCTGGTGTCCGAACAATAGTAGCATCGCGACCGTTGGTGATTATGCCGTGCGTGTGTAGATTCTGCGTCTGTTGGTGTTGTCGAAGACGCCCGGCCAGGATGTCCGTGCTGGCGTCCTTCAAGAGCTTGGCAGCACGTTTATCGGCCATGAGAGGATGCGGGCGTAGTGGCGGTGGGGATGGTAATAAAGGGGGTTACTAAACAAGAGACTTTAGCACAAAACAATCAAAGAACAGCCGGCACGTGCCTGGGTATATTCCATTTTGGGCTTGCTATTGTTGATGGCGTCCACAACCTGTATTTGGTGGCTCGCTCATGAAGTACCAAACGACGGTATCAAAATCAGTGTCCTGAACGACGTTGTCACGTAATAATAGCAGAGCGAGTAGCATAGATATATATCAGCATAGGTACATATATATATTGTTTAATTAATCGTCGGTGATAACACAGTCAACATACTTGAATACATCATCTGTCCAAGTCACCGGGAGCGGGTCGTTCGTAGCCTTGAAGAACAGAGGCTTCATGACATCTTGCGGGACATTGAAGAACTCCGACCACCCAATGGAACGCCATGAGCTCTTCATCAGACAGTCCCGACCTTCCGTGTCGACCATCTCCAGCTGTGGGCGTGGGCGAACGTGGTGTTCCATGACTATGGTGTCTTCAAAGTCCTTGAGACGAATTCGTGCCGGGACGTTGTGCAGGATAACGCTCTCTTTACGACCCTCCTGCGAAGAAATGTAAATCAACACGAAATAATCAAGGTGATGTGTTTGCGTACCGCACAATAAAAGTACAGAATAACGGAGCGGCTGAACTGGCGCCGTCGAGAAAGGGCCTTCTTCTTAACGGTAGGATGTGCGGTGATGCGTGACTGGAATGGTTCGAGAACTTTGGCTTTTTTCTTGTTGGGGAGGAGGACCATCTGCAACGCGGTCAGCCATGTCTATTGTGCCAACAAAGCAACCTACCGTATTATGATATCCTGTGTCCGGGAGAAAGGTGGTAGTCGGAGCGGTCAAAAAGGTAGACGTCGCTTGTTCCTGTCTTTGTTCAGACATCACGTGATTCAGGGAATCGCGCCACATACCTATTCGTAAATCGAGTGATTCCTTTCGGCCTCGACCAAACAAACAACAGTAGTAGTGTAACAAGGCGTATCTATGAAATGATATAGTACGTCGGTTTCAATAATACATAAATATAAAGTACATAGTCTAGTAAACTGCCATATTATTCAACGTAGTTCAACGTAAAGATCTCCCCAGTCGCGAAGGACGGCTACGTCGTCAACACAAAGGGCCAATGGACGCGTCGTATCTACCTCGAACTCATCCCTATACGAGCAGGTTTCCCACGTCGACGTCTGGTGCTCGAAGCGCTGCAGCGTCGATCCCGGACCGATTGGAAGCTTCCCAAGAATCTCGCGGTTGTTGTGAAGGGATATCTTGTGGTCAACGGCCACGAGGAAGATCTGAATCGGAAGGCAATCGTTCTGGATGTCGTTAGCGAGACAGCGTATACCCCAGAAACTTCTTACCTCGAACCAAACAAAAGCTTTGATGGCATCGATGTCCTCTTCATCTCCCGACAGGGAGAATATGCTCTCGGTCGACGACTCATCGTCGCTGCTCTCCTCAAACAAAGGGATCTCGTCATCCGAATTAACCAGGGTTGCCTCGTCCTCGTCCTCTTGATGGGCACTGTAATCGTAAGGACTGCCTTCAGTAGGCAACACCTCGCGCTGGAGGTGATCTGGGGCGTGGTCTGGAGTATTTATTGTGAGCTGTTGTTCATTGAGAGAATCGCTCGTGGCCATATATATAACTTACATGATAGCTAACCCTATTGAGACAACAATGCCGAGTGGATTATTGATCGTCCAACGCGTTGACCTATCATATTGTTAGCACTGAGAACAATGAATCACGAAATGCAGACACGGACGTACGCTTAAACGCGGAAGACCTTGCGGATGCCTTGAGAAGGAGACAGGACAAAGTACTACAAGAAAACAACCCGCCAATATATCTGCGCCACAGATCCAAAAAATACATCAAAAATAAACGAATCTTCGTCCAGTCCTACAAAGGGTCAAGTAACTGACAAAGATCAGCACAAGAATAGCTATACAAATGGAAATGCGAACCTCGTCGTATCGGGCGCGAATGAAGAAGTGCTTGGCCTCGCGCTGATTGTCCTCCACGCCCCAGCACGCCCACGAGTACTTGGAGACCGTGTCCGCATCATACACCCATCGCTTCGACATCCCATTCTCCGGCCCAGCCCACTCCACGCAACCGATCGCATAGTTGTCTTCGTCGTAAACACGGATTGTGAGATGCTTGAATGGCAAAGAATCCGTGGACGCAGCGGGCGAATAGTGAAAATAAGATGGCCTACAGCGATCAAGAAAAGAGCGGCAGAGAACAGAAGACCGCGTACATCAACGCGAAGATGCGCGCCCGTCCTCGAAAATCGGCCGCGTCTTGCGCAGCGGCGTCTCGCAAGGCTACGCCGCCCTTCGTGGTCGCGGGATCTCCATTCCAACAGCCCCAGATTTTGTCTGTAATAGCAGTGTCGTAGTATAGTTTGGTAGATATGTCGTTGGTGACGAATGGCGGGGGCGTAGACATGTTGTCGGTGTGAGAGGCGGAGTACGTAGAATAAGCGCCCGATTGGAATCAGTGCCGGCGGCAAAAGCCACGAGGTCGGATACATCCGGATGACGCAGGGAACGGATATATCCGAATGACGCACGTGTTCGGTGATATCCGAACACGATCCGAGATATCCGAATCACGCACGCGAACGGGTTTATCGGAGCCGTTCCAGACGAGTCTGCCGAGCTGCATTAGTACTGGAATGTTAAGTAATTTAGAATGAAAATCGTACGGAAATGGGAGTCCTGAACACCTGAGCATCAAGGTAGAGTTGGAATATTGAATTTCAGGTGGAGTTGGCTACAAGGAAGGATTAAATTTCACGGAGGCCGTCTCAGTTTGTGAGTAAACTGACATTGGTGTTGCGTTGCCACAGACAGTATCAGCCACCGTGATGAGAAGTTCTAAGAAGGGACATCAGGACAATGGAACGTAGGACGAAGCAGGAGAGAAAACAATGGACGTACCATGCACTAGGCGGCAAGGACGTGTAGGCGATAAACAATGCCTGGAAAAACGTCAGCAAAATAACAGGGGAAAAGGCTTGAGACTCCTCACCCTCAATGTGGGTCAAAGCCGCGGCCATCGGCTCGTTGTTGCGCTGCTCGCGGAAAAGCAAGGCGTTCTACAAGACTTGTAAGAAATCGAAGACAAGGAGAAGCAGACGGCCACTACTTACGTTTTATCCTCAACTGATAACAACCGACTGCGACTACGCTCCTCGTAGAACGCAAGGTGTAAGCGTGACATCAACTCCAGATAACCGAAAGGGAGGTCAACCCCATCGACTACTAGGGAGCATCCGGTTGGGCGCCCACAGTGCGGGATCGTCTCGTTCAATCGGGCATGGACTCTCCCTGTAAATTTTTAGTCTGGGGACCCGCTATTGTTCTATTTACTTACAATTCTTACAGGTAAGTGACATTCGTTGAGATTCTGACCCCTCTCCCTGCCACGGCGCCCTTACAGCCGCCGCTGCCCCCACCGTCATGGTGGGCGCAGGCAAGGAGGAAAAGGCGCTTGGTTGTGTTTGGCTGCCACAGATACCCAGCCTCTGATCGTTTCCAAAGCGTACCACCGGCAACCGAATTTGTCCCGGTTGCCGGTGGTACGCTTTGGAAACGATCAGAGGCTGGGTATCATGGCGACTTCGAAGATTACGTAAGCTTTTGCATCTCTGTCCGTTACGCCCTCCATACGGTACAGGCAGGGATCGCCGCCGCGCTAGACGCTATTGCAACCCGACCAAGTAAGTCGCTACGCTTCCAGTAGAATAGCCGTAAAATACAAGTCAATATGAATCATACATTGCCCTTGAAAATATACAGTGTTAGGAAATGAGAGTAAAATACTGATTTATGATTTGCAGGCTGGGGTCATGCGCGGCGGAGTGGAGGTGTTTCTCGATCTAGCTGCTCGAGAGGAGGACGAAGAGTACGATATTGAAGAAGACCTGGAAGAGAGTACGTCCTTCCGCCTATGTCATAATCCCTCCAGAGCTAACATTTGACAGTAATCGCAGACGAGGACGATGAAGAAGACGCCCACGATGGGCTCGAACGATTTTCCTCGCGTGCTGAAGACCACCGCAATACCACCCACCGCCAGAAAGCACAATTCGATGCCCTTATTCAACGCATGGAGGCGACGGCGCTTAATGCCACCTCCTCATCCTCCCAGCGCCACATTACTCCCGACATCGAAGGCTACAATGATCCACCCAGCGCTTTTAAGAGCAAATCCGGCATCACTTTAGCCCAGCTCTCCAACAACGAGCCCCTCACTGACGACGAGCGGCTTGTCCGTGAGCGGGAGTTTAACGCCAACATTCCTCTCGGCGAAGTGGAACCACGTCCTTGGGGCCATCATGAGGATAATCCTTTTGATGCGGATTTGGAGCCTGCTGAGAAGGAGGTATTTCCTGGGGATTCGCAGTTACCAAGTCGGACTGTAGTGGAAAAGGAAAAGGACGAAGATTATAACCGCGAGGAAGTTGAAGCTGAAGCTGACGGCGAGGGGTGGGGATGGGACACTGGGGAGATACCTCCCTTCGCTGACAATGTGCAATATGCTCGGGCCATCGCTCTAGCAGCCGACCCTCGCGTATATGTGTGGCAGGTCCCTTGCAAGGTATGTCGTATCAGAGGCGCTTTGACAGACATGACTGAAATGACTCTTCAGATACGTTCTGCTACCGCTACAGTGAAACATCTAATACAGGTGCTAAATATGGCCATACTGGATCTTCGCGAGAGGGCTGTAGTGCGCGCCCGGATTCTGACAAAGCGCTACCAGTATCCATACCTCCTGACTCGGCGACGAATTGTCAGCGATTCCAAGCGTCCCGAACACGACATTGTGGACATTTGGCAGGCGATTGAAACACCGTCCACCCCCAGCATCTACATCGCAACCCAGTCTAATCTCCACGACCTGTTCCCCTTCTTCTTCAACCAGTTCGGCGTTTCTCGATTCCCCGACATTTTTTTCAAAAGGGCTACTGCTGTCATCGATGTGGATGAACGTGTCGCCGCGTTTCGTAGCCGTCGTTCCCATACATGCACATGTTTCTCCGGATGTTGGGTCGTGATTGGGAGGGGTAGTTATGCTGGGGACATTGGTTGGGTAGACTCAGATGACGGCAACAGGCGCGTCAAGGTGCTTTTGGCTCCACGACTTGAAATAGGTTGGGAAGGGCCAGATGCGGAGGAGCCTTCCGATATTGCCAACGAGAGGGGCAAACGTTCTATGCAGAGCTCTGCTACGGTGGTAGCCTCTGTCGCCACAGGTTCTTCCAGCCGGCCGTTTCCTGTCCTCTTGACCGAGTCTATACGCACGAATTTAACTCCAACTACTCTTCCGAAGAAGTTCCGACATATCGAGCCCAACATACCCCTTCGCAGGTACAAAGAGACGGGCGACATGATTTTCTCAAACGACCTCGCCTACCTAGAGGTGCAGCGCGGGAATGTGTCCTTTGCCATGGTCGCTCCCCACCGGCTTCATGACCTGCTCCTTGATGTCGAAAACAAGATTGTGCAGCACGCCCTTAGTAGCCTGCCGCCACCCGAAAACTGGAGGTTTGAGGAGGGCGAGTGGGTCCAAAGTACAACCATCGCGATGCGCGGCCAGGTTGTTGGCTACGTCCAGGAGCAGAACTCCGCGCTATTGAACTCCCTTCCCGTGCAGAGTACGGACTACAACCCACGTGTTCTGGTGAACGTCATCGACGAAGAGAGTATCACATTGAACGACGTCCCCCAAGAGTACTCAGTCAAGGACTTGTTGAAGACGTTTGACACAGGTGACGCTGTTGGTATTCGCGGGCTCGATTCGCAGGATGTATTCGGTTGGGTTATACAGGCGAACTCCGATGCTCGAGGTCAGGATCGCAGGTCTCATGTCACGGTTTTGTTGCACTGTTTTGAAAGAACTGAGGGTGTTCTAACACCGAAGGTTCGTGTCCTATTCGTGTTCAATGAGATTACTGATGGTGTACGTAGGTGACTGAAGTTCATAGGAATTCCTGTTTCAAATTAAACGAGGTTGCACATTACACCGATGTAAACCACCCGCAAGACACACCGATACGCTATTTAACTTCACAAGCGCCACCTTCACCGCCTTCACGACCTGCTCGATTTGACCCTGCATTGACTGGTCGTCATTCTTGGCTGGATAAGTATGAGATCACACCATGGGGCCATTTGACTGGGAAACTCGTCGGGGAAGACACCGATCCATACACTGGCAGCGCGCCATGGAAGGGGCGAGCCGTCGTAGTTGTCAAGAGTGGGTATAAACGCCAACCCGGCACTGTACAGGACGTTATTCTGGATTCAACAACCGATAGTGGGGTGAAGGTTCTTGTACGCTTTGATATGCTGGGGGCGGCTGAGGGGAAACGAGAAAAATGGTTCTGTTATTCCAAAGTCTTGGATCATCGGTGGGTGTTCATGCCATGAAGTACATATTATACGTGCTGAGATTGACTAAAGGACTCTGTGGCCGCTTCGCATAGTCAGACCGTTGAACGAACGTCATGTGCGAGCAGGTTTCCTTGGAAATGAGTCGTACTGGAAGAGCGAACTTACTCGGGTGTACGAACCCCACAAAGCAGCTCGGGATCAACCACATCCCCCTACTCCTTCCGGCAGTATCAGTATTGAATTCACACGCGAAGGTACGCCCTCTCAGAACCCACGAGGGGAGAGTGGGTGGTGGGTGACAGACGGCATGGATCGTAGCCCGTCGTCTTCGTCGCAATCTCCGCCGTCTAAAGCCTGGGAGTATGATTCCATGATCCCCTGGTGCATGCAGCCTTATCTCCGGGACATGAACATCGTTGTCATTGACCCACATAGCAAAGGCGTAACGAAGGAACATCTCATCATTATCCGCCAGGTGCTGCTGGGTTCCGGAGCTGTTGGCCTTTATCGTGTGGCGAAAAAAAAGACCGCAGACGTTGCTCTGGTACCAGAAACCATTCGGCCAAAGCACCCCGGACAGAATCCCGCCCATGGTCATTGTTGGTTCGTCTTTCTCAAACATACCGACAGCAAATACGATATAGGGATGTTCGTGCGTCCGGTGAGATGGGTGACACTGGAGGTTGACGGAAAGGACCGTGATGCGTGGGTCGTCGTACAGGTGAAACGGCAAGGCCCTGGTCGACCCGACATCAACTTGGGCAAACAACTCACGGTTCTCAACGAGCATCTCCTCGTCCTTCAGCGGGCAGCTGACTGGGAGACTCAAGACCAAGAGTTTACTGCTCTGCGGGAGAAAGCGCGCGCCGGCGGTCGTAAGAAGAAGATCAAAGGACAGTGATACTTTGTGCGCATACATAATTTAGATTACTGTACGATATGCTGTGTGTTAAAGTACGATACATCGTGTATATGCTAAATACACCTCTCTTCATCGTAGCCCCGCGTCAAGCGGAAGGTGGGACGCAGCAGGTAATAACACTGATGCAATCAGGGACTCCAAGGTGTGGCTCAAGACTCGGCAAAGAAGGTGAACAATCGGTGACTGCTAATTTGATATTCATGTTCCAAAAGGTGGTCCACGGCTCCAAATTGAATAAAACAATGGGATCTGTCAATGCCTGAGGAGGTGCGTGTATAAGAACTTTCGCTACTGACTGTAAACAGCCATTATGCCTCGCCCTTCGACACGTAGCGCCGCCGGATTCCCCGCCCAAACACCTCGGAAGGGCGCGAAACTCCCAACTACCCGCTCCTCCTTCGACCTCATGCGCATTTGCCATCGGGGGGCACTCGCCGCCGAGCCTCCAGTCGGACTGGACCGCTTTTCTCGCAGCGAGCAGAAGAAGCAGTTGACCGTTCATTACAATAAGGCATTAACTCAGCACTTGTCGAGGAAGAACGACAAGAAGTATCCAGACCGAAGTCTTCGTCGACGATGCCAATGTGGAAGTGCCAATTATGTTCAGACGGAGGTGGGGTCGGGGAAAGATATAACGTTTCAGGACGACGAAGGTTTCGATGTCCTGGGTGAACAAGTTCTCGCTGTACGTGACTTTACCATCATCAGTTCTTTACGCTAACGGCTTGACAGTGCGTTAGGTGCAGAAAGCACACTACACTTCAATCAGGCTTTACTCACCGCGAGCTGCGCAACGATAAACGCCTCATGGATATCCTCTTCGAACGCGGAAGTGCTCTATTGAGGGTGGGCAGAGCCCTAGGTGATGGTGACAACGACGACGCTGGCAACAACGCCGATGCAGGTGATGGACCTGCGCCTCGATCATCTCCTTCTCCCGGTGTGCGTCGCGTGCCCAGTGGTTTCAACGCTGTTCAGGCTGAGGAGATGGATCTTGTCGGTGATGAGGAACCGAAACCCATGAAGTTGGTCGTCGTCGCATTCACAGAAGTAAGTGGACTGTTGCCAGCCCATGTTAGCCTACAGCTTACCTCTGCTATAGACTGGCAACGAACCGAAGATAGTGCGATTAAACATTGGTCGCGTCGGCGAGGTCCGCTTGTCGTACTATGAGAAAATACTGGGCGAAGGGGGGATCACCCCGGGAGATTATGAACGCTGGATCCCGACTTTGACGGATTGGAGGAAGTGTCGGTGGAATCAGCCGCTTGGAATTACAAACTATAAACTGTGGTGTATGTTACGCAGCCCCGGTGTAGAGCCGCGGCTACAGGATTGGGAACGTTACTTCAGTAGAGTACAAAATGATGTGTAATCGTTATTGCTATGTGTATCGTGTATGTTTCGATGTGTGCGTGTAGATACCAAATGGACATTTTGTTAAATGTATCCCCCTGCGTGATATCGTAAGGGGGAAACGCCTATAAGGCTGGAACAGGTATGGATCTGGAATTTCTAGTACGGTCGACTAAATGCGTCACGCAGTTTAGCTTCGAATGGCTAATGGGCTCCGGGAACCCTGACTGGCATTGGCGGCGTCAGTAACGAGTAGCCGTTCTTGGTAGACGACATCTCATTGTTTGATCAGGCTTTTTCCCGACAATGGACAATGGACAAGAACCCTGAGTGGCGTCGGCGTGAGTTTTCGAGTAGCGTTTTGGGGCACGAGCTCACTGTTTGTTCAGATTTATTTCAACAATGGGGTGGACAACACCCACAATACATTAACCTTTACCTGTACCATCACCAGCACAGTTACCCCCACCGACGCACTCAACGATGTCCGACAATCAAGCTCCCGTCGATCCCAAAGATAGCCAATCTGCTCCTCCCCTTCCGCCTCCCCCACCTCCTCCGCCTATCCAACCTGTGAAAGTCATGAAGTCAGATTTTTCTCTCGAGGCACTGCAAGCCGGAGACTTTTGGGCGGACGACAGCTGGACATTCGAGTCGGTGCCCACAAGCCAACGCGTTAAACCTTCCGGCCATCGCAAGACGAACATTCTTACGGGGGCACAGCTGACCTTGTTGGCGCGTCTGAAGCCCGCTTTTCGCGCACTGTGCCTCGAGCATGGGAGCTCGTCCACTACCGTTCGTAACAAGGCGTTGAAGACATGGAAGAATGCTGCTGTAGACGTGCTTTTGGAGCACTCGCTATTTACAGAGCAGGCAAAGGACACGGGTCACTGGCATGGAGTACGGTTTACTTTCTGATTAAAGCAACTGTGATATTAATCTCTGTTTAGGTCCTATTCAAAGAATTCAACAACGAGAAGAATCAACGCGTCGACAAGAACAAAAAACCCAAGAAGCACGCTACCCCTCCACAGGAAGACGAGAATTCGACGCCGCTGGACTCGAAACAAGCCTCCAAAGTCACACCATCTAGCGACGCCCCCGACGCCAAACTCCTAACCGACGCAGACGGCAATTTGCTGGCGGACGCCCTCACCGACAACGACATCAATCTACTCCGCCGATTCATCAAATTCACCACTCTCGTCGATGGTCGTCAACTGTTCGCGGATAACAAGTCTGATGCCATCGCCGAGCGCACAGAAGAAGTGTTGAAGAGACAAGATGCAGGCAACGCTGGCGCTGTGAACAGGAAGGCGTTGCATGAGCTTTGGGAGGAACTGGGCGAGGAAGAGAGGCAACGTTACTCCGATCGTGCTCAGCACGCTCTGAGGGACAAGACGACGTACGTGTCCAGTTTCTCTGGCGTCATACTCGTACTAACTGTTTTCTATAGATTCAACAAAGAACTACCGCCAGTGATCAACGCCTTGAACAAGTTCTTGGCGTCGCTGGTTGGACCATTGGCCATAACGACAGTTCTGGCTTGGCGAGACGCTGAGACTAATGGACCACAGACTTGGATGTAAGCATTGTGAAGCTGGTGTTGACTTTCGTGCTAAAGCTGCTATAGCATCGACCACAACACAATCGATGAACATGCTGGGCTCGTCTCGCTGTTCCCTGACGACTTCGTAGTCAAGTTGGAGACTTGGCTGCACGCGCACAAAGGCAGTAAGTACTGTTGTTGCTGGTGGTATGATGCCGTGTAACCAAATCAACAGATCAACGAAGGAAACTCACGTTCGAGTTCCCGCCGCACCCAACGAGTGGTGTACCGACGTTCCCCGCAGGCCAGCTATCTGGTAATGGAATGGTGGAGACGAAGGTTCTTCTTCAAGAGTTCCTCTTGGTTCACTGGGGTAGGTCACATTATTTACGACGGCAGCTTGTCAATTAACGTCTCGACTAGACTATGCTCATCGCGAGTGGTTGAAACCACCACCATTCTCAGCAGCGGCCATCAGGGACGAACCGTCTTTGTACTACGACGTAGAGACATGGCGCTCCCTGGATGGCCTATTCAATAATATCGAGGAACTTGGTTGGGGAGCCAGTGTTCTCATGTGTGAATATCTGCAAGGGAACTCCACTAGTGCTTGTGCCTCTCCCTTCCACTTCTACGTTCGATCACCGCCAGCGCCGTCTGCACCTGAGGAACCGTTCCTTCCTCCCATGTCTCCTGCACCACAATCCCCGACCATTGACCCACAGCCCGAGCCGTTCACAAAGCGACCCGAGTTCATCACCAACGATATTGATGACGACGAAGATGAAAATTGGTCTCCTGGGAAGAAGATGCGTCGTGTGTTGGACGTACAGAATGACGAAGAGGATGAGGACGATGCGGAGGACTTCCAACTTCGCTTGCAGAAGATTGATGAGGGTGCGGCGGAGGACGAGGAGGATGAACAAGATGGGCAGGAGGACGCGAAGCAGCAGGAAAAAGAAAACGCGGTGAGGGAGGAAGAGGACATGAAGAAGAGGGCTGGGGAAGAGGACGCCAGGAAAAAGGCGCAGATTGAAGCTGACAAGAAGAGGGCGGAGGAAGAACAGTCTAGGAAGAGGCTTGAGGAGTCGGCGAGAAAGAAAGCGGCCGAGGAAGAGGAAGCGAGAAGGAATGCAGCGAAGCTTGAGGAGTCGGCGAGAAAGAAAGCGGCCGAGGAAGAGGAAGCGAGAAGGAACGCGGCGAGGCTTGAGGAGGAGTCGAGAAAGAAAGCGGCCGAGGAAGAGGAAGCGAGAAAGAAAGCGGTCGAGGAAGAGGAAGCGAGACGGAAGGCGGCGAGGCTTGAGGAGGAGGCGAGAAAGAAAGCGGCCGAGGAAGAGGAAGCGAGACGGAACGCGGAGGACATCCAAACCGGAACAAAGAGGAAAGCGCAAGAGGACGACAACGGCAAGGACGACGACGTCGTGGGTGAAGACGAGGAAGCACCTGGGCGGAAGACCAAGATGAAGAAGCCATCGAATCCCAGCACGCCTATCGCCAAGCGTCGTGTCCCACGGCAAGCAGCGACCAAGACAAACCAGGCTAGCGTTCCTGGACCGGCCACCGAGCCGGATGCTCCACGTCGCGGACGCAGTGCCGCAAAGGCAGTTCCCGACAACGCTCCAAAGCCTGGAAAGCGCAAGGCAGCTGGAGCTCCCGAGGTGGAGGGTGTCCGTACGAGGGCAGGCAAGAAGAGCCGCCGCTGAGCCATTCTTTGGATTGCGACTTGTTTCGTCTCATTATCTTTTGACTCGTTCCATCTTGTTTTATTTATCTTATTTCATCTCATCTCATTTTCTTACGTTTATCTCATCTTGTACTACATTTGAATAAATAACTTATTTACACTGAAAACAAGATTCTCTCAGTATGAGACAAGACAAGACAAGACTTCGCGAGGGGTACCCCGGTAGAGGAAAAGCAGCAGCCTAGGTGCCGGCGAGCAACTTGTCTCATCTCGTCTTGTTTTCGGCCCAGGCCGACCAACTCAAGATAAAGGGGTCAGCTTTCATTGGAGGAAGTGACCTACCGCGAGGAGCCGTGGTAGTACACGACCCTATCCTTCAGTT
>QLPD01000330.1:0-25375 GCA_003314085.1 Hymenopellis raphanipes
CTGCAGAAGCCGTCGTGGAGGTATCTGACCGGTCGTTCAAGAAGAGAAAGCGTGAGGGTGAAGGGGACTCAGGATGGGCGGTTGTACGCGAGCCGACACCACCGCCGGCAGAGGATGAGAAACCTCAGGTTGTCGAGACCGACACACCTTTTGCTGGTGGTCTCGTATCCGCGAGGCAGTTGAAGAAGGTTCTCCCGCAGGTTCAGGCTACAACCTCGGCGGACAACAATAACCTTACTGCAGAGGAGATTGCCAAGGCGCAAGAGACTGTGTATCGTGATGCTACTGGGCGCAAAATAGACACCAAGGCTGCGCGCGCAGAGGCTGCACGGAAGAAGCGGGAATTGGAGGAGAAAGAGGCGCAGAAAATGGAGTGGGGCAAGGGTCTGGTACAGCGGGACGAGGCAGAGCGGAACAAGAAGGAATTGGAAAAGCAGCGGAATAAGAAGGGATTTAGACACGCTGATGATGAGGACTTGAACGAGGAGCTCAAAGCAAAGGAACTCTGGAACGATCCTGCTGCTGCATTCTTGACGGTACGTTCACTTCATTGCATGTGTCCAACACACGCTAATATTGTCAACAGAAAAAGACATCTAAAGGACCTAAGCTTCCACAGTACAATGGTCCTGCACCACCGCCAAATCGCTTTGGAATACGACCTGGATACAGATGGGATGGTGTCGGTATGTCCATGTTCCCCGTCTTGCTAACTTGGCTAACATTTTGGTAGATCGCAGTAACGGCTTTGAGAAGAAGTTCTTTCAAAACCAAAACGCCAAGAAGCGAAGAGGCTTGGAGAGTTACCAATGGAGCGCCGAAGACATGTAGGCATTGGTGGATACTATTATCCTGGATGAGGCTTTCGCGCCGCGGCCCGTGAGAGGCGGGCGATGTTGGGCCATCGCATGTATGATCCGGGCAAATTCGGTACTTGTTTTCTTCTGTGCTAGTTCGAGCTAACTCGCGGTGTCGTTCAGCTGTTTCGAACGAAACGTTGTCGGTGCATTTCGATGTACGCCAGTGCCCTTAATATATCGGTGTCATATCTACTTGAAAGGCGACCTATTACTTCAAGTTCTCAAGTACAATCTATCATCCCTCTCGCTGAAACGTCACAGCCCTTTTCTGCCCATTCCCGTTCTTCCAGTCACTTGCGCTCTCTGCGTTGATGGCTCATTCAATTTTCACTTGTACATCCTTCTGGTCTCGCATGTTGGTTATCACCGTGCCGGTTCAGTGCGCTCATCCGCCACTGCTCGCTATGAATGTTGCTCTGCGGGAGGTGTGAGGCTGGCTTCTCCGGCGCTGTAGATTCGAGGGACTTGGTCACAACGGTACCCAATGGCCCATCAGACGCGTAATTCCTATGGACGAGAGTCACCTTGGACTCCTCGAGATATAATGGAACGACTACACTGACATAGGCTACCTTGCTGTAGACGAAGATGAGCTCTCAGCTTGGGAAGCGATAGACGACGACATCGAGTCCGTTTCTGAATCCGAAGGAATGATAGAGGAAGCTCGTCATGTCATGGTCCGGCGGTCGCCTGTCGTCTTCAGAGAGCGAACCAGTACCCCGATGCCAGCAGAGCGCCGCAATAGATAGGCCCGGCCTCAGAGAACCACACAGAGAGAGATAGTCGTGTACATTGCCTGGTATATATACGTATAAGCAAATCCTATTACAACATCAAATGGTAGCGCAACAGAAGATACAGCACTCATTAAATCATCAACGGAGATCAACGCTCAGCCTTCTTCGTTAGACCCTCGACAGCGGCGCGTGTTTTCATGTGAAGTGCATTCTGCATAACCGAGTAAGTAGTGCCACTGGATGAGCAGACAGCATGCATACCTCTAAAGAATAACGCCCTTTTCGCCCACTAGGACCAACTTCGAGGTACTTCCCAGACAGGACTAAGTAGATCGAATTGTTCATGAGCCTCTGAATCCCGCGCTTGGCATGCGAACAATCGACCGAGTTCGTAGTCTGCATCGACGTCAATGAAAAAGTACAGGGAATGTATGAAGAGCGACAGAAACATACGTGCGTAGTACACAACATGATGATCAAACTCAATCTTCGGTCCATGCTCAAAGACTGCCTTGAACGGAATTTCAGCCTTGACAGCTGCATCCTCTGGAGACATCGGCTCGGGCAAGATTTCAGAGAAGGGAATGACAGCGTCAGAGTCCTAAATCACAATCAGCCTTATTCCGACGCCATCATAGGAAACTTACAGCGAAAGCCAAGAAACGCAAACAGACACCCTCCAAGAATCTCACGAGGCATAGATCGTCCCAGTAGCCCTGCCTGTAGTGCGAATTCTTCGGCTCCGCGTCCAAGGTCTTGAGGGCTCCATCAACCTCCGACAGCATGTGGACCAGTATATTTCTGGGTGCATGCGCAATGGCAAGGAACCAATACGCCATCTCTAATGCTGGAAGCACGAGGCGGTTCCCTATGCAAACCGCATTAAAACAACGAAGATGGGCAATGAAAAGGACTCGCCTTGGAAAATGAACTTTCTCGCCTTGCGCGCCACAAGCTTCTCTAACGGGATAGATTTACCTGCGTGCATGAGAAGGTTTACAAAACAGGAAGATTGAGATGGCTTACCAGCAATCTTCTGTCGCAAATCCGGTATGGCCTTCATTAGTGCAATTACATTGTTCCTAGACTCTTCAGACTTGTCTCCTTCGTCCTGATTAACGCGATACGTGCAAACCGCATAACCATAGGCATATACCGCTTTACACCACCCACCCCCTTCGTGTAGGCGTTTCCATTCCTCCATGGAGTTCCGTATGTCGAACAACCCAAGGTACCCAATAGCGCGTTCCCAATATGATATGGCCGCGAGTCTGGCGAACTGCTGATGAGCCTCCTTGCCCTCATCATGCGACGAGCCCATCTCCTCAAGAACGTTCAACGCGGTCTGATGGAAGCTGATCGCGTCAGCTTGCCTGTGATGCCTATGATAAGGACCTTGCGCAGCGCCGCATGAAATGTTCCTCGACGATTCTTGAGTCCGCAATGCTGGATGGGGTGGAAAGGCACCGGACGACAGCTCCTCTCCACCATCAATAGACAAGAACAAAGAAGGCGTTCGACGTCCCATGATACTCCTCGCCTTCCACCTTGTCATATCCTCTTTCACTACCCTTGGCGTCTCGTTACCCACCGCCTCGCGTCTCATCAAGTATTATGCACAGCGCTTCCCCAGAGGACCATTCTTCCTGTTCGCAGAGGGGAGGATGGCGTTGTTACAGGCAGGCCAGCTGACGCGATCAGGTTTCATCACTCTATAGCCTCTCTTGTTGGCCCCACGAGTGAAGGTAGGAGGGGCAGGAGTGTAAGAAGAGAGAGCCGGGACCTGTCTCGCGTCGACGCCACAAAAGTAATCATCGCTGGTGAACAGGTAAGTATTCGTGCGATCGATGCGCCGCGTCCCGGTATCGCTGCTCCTCTTCCTCGCTGTTGCATGTATTATATCTAGTCTCCGCTGGGAACCAGATCCTAGCGCGGATGCGGAGATATAAGGCCTGGAGGGCCTTGAACAAGGCGCTATGCCGCCACGAGGCCAACACGTTCAGCGAGTTGAAAGAGAAACGAAATCCGAGGAGGGGCGGCTGTCGAAGGAGACAGCAGATCAAGTTGGATACGTGGAGCATGATGGTGGAAGGAGGTGTGCATGTTCAGTTGCGCCTTTTATTGCTCAGGCTGTGATCTTGTTGTGCAGTTACAAGGCAGGTGTGTACGTCAGGCCCGTGAGCCATTTCCGTTCCGGCATGTTGCGCAATAGGGCCCGCTGTTATTGTGTGGGTTCAGGTTTGTCGGTAGTTGATGATCGCTTGGAATTGTGGCGCAAGATGCAGCCCTGGAGTGAACTCTCACCGGCACTTCCCCAACTTGCCCTAGAGTATCATCCCTTTTCATGCATCAAAGACCTACTCAACCTGAAGCGATTGTGCCTAGCAGAGCACTACGGCCGTTGACGTTTTGAACGCCACTTGCGAAACTGAGAGGGAGACTGTGACCTAGGGGCACAAGGTCCTGATCGGCGACTACCTTACATAAGGCAATATTTTTTGTTTCTTGCTAGCAGGAGTGCTACTAAACTTATGTTATGTCGTCGTCCGAACTAGCGCCCATGTAAGTTAAAATATTCCTTCTTGGACCGACGTTGATTTGAAGAAGGGCTGCGCCATTGGTCAGGATAACCTCTTTCCTTGTCCCCCCAATAACTCATGTCTTTAACTCATAGCTTGCAGGATTTCTCGGAAACTGCGTCTTATTCGGAATTCTTGTCAACCAACTTTGTAAGTGGTGCCCCGGCAGTTATTCTCCCTCACCTCATCTTCAGACTGGTACTATATGTCCTTCCCCAAGGACAGTTTCAGGCTCAAACTACTCGTCGCTGTCATCGGAATTCTTCAATCCGCACAATGCTCGATGGTTTGCTACGACGCGTTGGAAGGGTTTGCTATTAGCTTTGGTAGTTTCGCTGCACTCGACAGTGTCCATATGGCGTGGTTCGACATACCCTTTCTTACCTCTATTAGTAAGGGAACTTTTCGAAGAACTCCCTCCACTCACCATTCGCTTCAGTTGCACTCATAGTGCAGTCCTTTTTCGCATGGAGAATCTACAAGTTGTCCAAGAACTGGATCGTTGTTGCTGCCATCGGGGTTGTAAGTTCTTCTCTATTCCTAGAACCTACCTCAATACATATGCGTCGGTTTCCTCAGATTGCCTTGCTTCAATGTGGCGCAGGCGTCGCCGGTGGACTTTTCATCCAAACTTTCAGACTGTATTCCGGTATTACTGTTTCGAAAGGAGCCTCTGACTCGGTAAGCCGCTTCAAACTGATCATTAGGCTTCCTTTGACGGGCTATAGATTCAGGTCTGGCTGGCAGCCAGCGCTGCGTGTGATATCCTCATTGCCATCGTCATGGTTTATCTAGTAAGGGAGTCTCTATTTCCTCTTTGGCCTATCTTCTCACTCTTCAGTAGCTAATACGCATGCCAATACACTTTCGTAGAACCAAGGTTCTGGTGTCCAAGTTGGTCAGACTGACCATCGAAACTGGAACGATTACAGGCATGTGCATCACTCGAACCGGTTCCGTCCTAGATTGAACGTCCGTCCATCCCTGTAGCGATCTGTGCCCTTGTCGTAGTCATCCTGTTCTCAACCGTCCGCGGCAGGTACTACGCCTGCTTTGGCGCCCTAGTCGCGGTCCTATACTCCAACGTCGCCCTGGCTGTCCTCAATAGCCGAATCCGAATAGTGGGAGGGCGTGACGAAAATGATCAAATTGTATCAACAACACACTTATTCTTCGATCATTCTGAAGGACGCAGTCGGCAAGACACCAGTCCTCCGGTGTTCGAAGTAAACGCAAATCACATTGTGGAAACACATTTAGACGGTGGCGGAAAGAGCACGGACCAGCGGCATGAGAATGCTATAGCCCTACATTCAATGGCAGCTAGTGTGGGTCTCTTCCCATGTCGGCAGCCTTCCATTCACCGCGTTGACTCATGCATGTCGAAGGATATCGATCGAGAACAACCGTTTACGCCACAGCAGAAACGAGCCGAAGTGTAAACTATAATAAGTATTACAGCGCTCCTGAGCATGTCTTAACTTCAGTAGTGTGATCTGCGCTGACTTCCAGTTTCATATCACGCATAGCGACCCAAGGCCATGCCTTCTCAATCACGGACGATCATAATACTACGCCAGCGCTCAGGCTACCGCTGAATACAATGGGAGTCTGGGACTGCTCGGTCCAGAGCTATTGAACTTCTCTTGGAACTTCTTCCAGTGTTTCAAGACATATAAAGCGCTTCTTCGTTACCACAGAAACGCCTTCTTTCCCTGCCAAAATAATGTGTTTTCACAGCTGGGAACATGGAGGTTAAGCAAGCGTTTCTACATCTCAATCGGGCAACTTTTGTCCCAATCGGGTAATCACTTCCTTTCTCGTCAACGCCCACTCTGGTCAAGGCTCGCGTCGAGTGCGCACACTCACGCGTGACAGAAGCCTCTCTGAGTGAGCAGATCTGCTGACCTGCTTTACCGGATTCCCTGACGCGGTCATTGCCAACTGAAAATCTTGTCTTCCCGAGGGATCATGTCACGCGGCGAATGCTTCCCGCTCTGTTGAGTGCGGAAATGCTCGCTTAGCATGAGCTATCAAGTAGGTATCGTGATACGCACATTCGCACGACACAGGGAAAGTTCACAGGCTGTGGCCCTAAGATTGGCTGCTGTAAGTAGTACTGGCCCCAGAGAATGCGAAACAACAGCCTACTTCTTCAAGATTCGTGACCCGCCGCACTATAATGACCAGAAGGCGGCAGTTGATATATCCTACAGTCTTTCCTTGCATGCAGCAGTAGATAATGAATTTTAGAGGCCACCGTCTTGCTTCTGACCATCATCTTGTCGTCGCGCCTGCGCGTGTATTTTAACAGAGCTCTCGACTGGCCATCCATTTCTCGAAACTATAATACTAGCATAATAGGGACTCCCTGATCTGAAGGCCGAGGAGTGCCAGAAGAGCACGGTTCTGTTGGACGTGGCGCTCAAATTTCTTCGTCACATGAGCTTCACGTGTGCGCGTACCTTCTACCGGTTGAGCCGGGCGGTCGAACTTGTCCACCACCGTTGACCACCGACGTCTTTTTGGTCATACGAGCTCTGTACCTTCAGGCCTCCCCAGGCACTAGTTGCGTTTTAATGGGGATTGGAAGCATGTTGCAGTGGCTTGGCATCTTCTCCGGAACAGGAAGTACCTACGCACGTTGGTGAACCCGTCAATACGCGTTCACTTGGCGCACAACTTCAGCCAGTGATACATCGACCGATATTCTCAGAATTTGTCGCGCCAGGTACATCTTGGACTATATGCAGCACGGTAACGTCGGCCGTCGGCAAACGTGCAGCTTCAAACCTTATGCCGGCGACGATGCAAAGCTGTAGGGCATTGGCAAATTCATCATTCTTGAACGTGGGCGGCGGTGGACAGGCTATATAAAGAGGACCCTCTCGATAATTGATCCTTCGCTTCCGCCATCACGCCCAAAATGCAAGGGAAGATAGCCTCCTTGTTGCTCGGTGCCAGCACACTTGGTTTCGTCGCTGCACAGACCTTTACGCGTCTCGGGACGTGCCCCACTCTGGGCTGCGTCTTCCCACCTGACCAAGCCAGCTTTCTTCCTGGCCAATACTTCGACATTCGTCTCGAAGTTCATGCGCCAGTCAACGGAAGCGAGGCGTTTAATGGTGGCGTTGTCGACAAAGACTTCACCTTTTGCATTCAGGTTGGTGATGGAGAATGTGAGGACGCGGAGACCTTCTTTAAGGTTGCTGAACCTGAAGTCACAACTTATAACTTCACGTACGTATATCATTTACGCGTACTCGCATCCTATTAACATTGGCGTAGTTGGTTCGAAGATCTCTTCGCGAAAACAGCCAAGTCTCCTTCTCTCGTCAATGTTGCTGCAAAGTCTTACCGCGCTGTACGTGTCTTGATTCCATACGCTATACCCCGTCTAACAAAATTACAGTTGAGCCTCGCTAATCCCGGACAATATAAAGCCATTCTCAACTACTACGATAATCGCCAAACAGTAGCTACCTGGCTTGTCCGCGAGACACCCAAAGAAGCTGTCGCGAAAAATGTCCTCTTCTTCATTGGAGATGGTGCGTTCAGTAATAAAGATACTCATCCTACTCATACCTCTTTGTAGGCATGACGCAGTCTATGATTACCGCAGCTCGACTGATCGCTCACAAATCCATCAATGGTGTCTACCAATCCTTAATGCAGATGGATCAGATGGAGGCTCTTGGGCAGTAAGTCAATTGATGTCGTGTTTCATGCATTCTCCCTTCTGACCCATGTACTAGCCAAATGACCCATTCGATTGACTCTTTCATTACTGATTCGGCCAACTCGGCTACTGCTTTGTATACGGGCAAAAAGTCTACCGTGAACGCCCTAAATGTCTACGTCGACAGCGTAAGTATTCCAATGTTCGATGCGCTACCGAGTCTAATGCAAAGTCTAGTCGACCGATCCATTCGACGATCCGAAATTCGAAACCATCGCCGAGTTATTCCGTAGACGCCGCCACGGTCCCATTGGGATGGTCTCTACTGCATACATCACTGATGCCACTCCTGGTACGTTCTTGCATTGAATGTGCCCATCTCCCAAATATTCACTCTCTTCAGCCGGTTTGTGTGCGCATACTCGTGCTCGTAAGCCTATCATTCATTGACAGAAGTCAACCACGTATAACGGTCCCCTTGATAGGTTCCGAGTTAGCCGCCGTTGTGTATGAATATCTCTACGGCCCTCAAGCATACTCTCCCGAGATTGAATGGCCAACGAGCTGCGAGGCTCCAGATGTCATCTTCGGGTATGTTCCTCTTTCAAACCCTGATTCCAACGCTCCATGTCCTTCCAGAGCAGGCGCTGAACAATTCATTCCTGGTGATGGCTCTCCCGACGGTCAAGACTTCTACGCTGCTTTTGCGTCTGAGGGTTACAACGTTGTTTACAATAACACTGAACTCCAAGGCACCGGTAACAACACGAAGACCCTCGGAATTTTTGGAAGTACGTTGTATAACTTTGTGATCGGGCGTCGGATACTGAGACAGCTCTTCAGCTGAGAACTTGTCAAAGTGGGTGGATCGCGAGGTACGTCTCCGCCGTTTGGTCATGCCGACTTGCTAATCCTCTGTAGGTCTATCCCGAGAACCTTGTCGGTTTGGGGAACTCGCCTCTCGGGGATGGTACAGACGCCCTTGACCAACCCGGTCTGAAGGAGATGACCCTCAAGGCTATTGATATTCTCCATGCACGATCTCAGGAGAACGGTACTGGATGGTTCATGATGTAGGCGTTACTCTCAACATTGACCGCTTTGTATCAATGATACATTTATCAGGTCCGAGGCTGCCAGCATCGACAAAGTGGGTCCCCGAGCTCATGGGCCAAACTCAAGTGATCTGACCGTCGTAGATGATGCATGTCCTTGATTATGACCGTGCTCTCGGAGAATTGTTGGAGCTTGATGATACGATCCGAGCATCCATGGAGCGTTAGTGTTCTTCCCTCTGGATCTTGCGCCACGCTCAAATGTTGCAGATCTTGAGGCACTCGGTGAACTGGAGAACACGCTTATTGTCGTTACTGCCGACCACGGACATGGCTTTGTGAGTAAAAGAACCCCGCGAGTGAAATAACCTGACTGAATTATCATAAGGACGTCTACGGTTCTGCCGACACTAAGTATCTGAAGGCGCAAACGACTGACCACGCGAAACGCTCTGCCGGTAAGCGGCTGATTGATTTCCTGCTCTCATTTGCTAAGTCTTCCTCAGTTGGCACATATGCAAACTCCGGATTGAGCGGCTACACTGCCGATCCCGCCTCCCTGCCAAACAACGCTACTGTCATCATTGGCGCCCAAGGACCAAACTTCCCTGTGAACTGGGAACCTAGATACGTTTATGCGGTACGTGAACTCTTTTGATTTCATTGTCGACACTAACCAACCACCGGATATAGGCGGGTCTGAGTGCATTCCCGGATCAGTATGTTTATCCGAAATCTCAAAAGTTCGTTTTTCTAACTGCTTGCTTATGTGTAGCCGTGAAGGTTTCTCCATCAATACCGATGGTCCCAGACTGCCTGCTACGGAGGGCGACGATGGAGTCTACTCAGTCAACCCCGAGGATCAGGAGGATGGCTTTGTTCTTGGTACGTGACTTTCCCTCATTGTAGAAGACAGCGTCCTCAATCGTGCAGACGGAAACCTGCCTCCGGACGTCGACCAAGGGGTTCATTCGCTGACGGACGTTTCTGTCTTTGCCAGCGGTCCGGGCTCGGAGAAGTTCCGAGGTGTCTGTGAGTCTACGTGAACGCTCGTCTTCCGATGGCTATTGACTTGGTTCCAACGTGATAGACAACAGCATTGATATTTTCTTCAAGATGGCCGATGCGTTGGCGCTTGGAGTGACGGATGATGATTGCTAGCATAGTATGAAGCGACATGTTAAACTTAATGTCCTCAGCACGTCAAATAAAGTCACTCGTGTACTGGCGAGTAATGAATCTTCTGATAGTTCCGCATGCGAGGAGAGCAGTCGCTTCCACACCACTCAACGCCCTTGGCTCCGTTCAATAGGTCCTTGGTATCAGAGCGGAATTCAACATTCTACAGAAGGCATGATATATCTACTTCGCTTGCCGATCTTGCGTAAACATCCAGTCAGTCTCAATCAAAGTAATGCGGTCGTCGTTCGTCTCCCGTAAAGAAATACAACGGCGATAGGGCTCCATCAACTCCTAAGAACTGTCTTCATATCGTATCACTAGCACCACATTAAAGCTCTATAGCACGCCCGACGGTGAATGCTAAACTAGGGTATTCAGGGCAGATTTGATTGGGGGCGACTAGTAGTAAAGTATCAACATAGAGGAACCATACGATTAACTTGGGTAATATACAGATACCGAAAACAACACTTCAAGCGTAAACTTAGACTAGCAAAGACAACAAACCAAGATCTAAAATAATGTTCAACTTATCATAACTGTTCGTCCTCATCGACATCGTCTTCCCCCGCCTCGCCGTTGCTCCTAACAGGCGAATAGACATTTCCCGGATCCCTAGATTTTATCAATCCAAGTAGCAACACTGTCGTCCCCAAGAAAGCCGCAGCGAGGCAAAATATCGCCCGCGGGAAATATGCCACAGTTTTGCCGTATGTAACGGCATAGATGGTTGGCTGCGGATGTCAACTACGCTTCTCCTCGTGAGTACCTAAAATGACTGACCGAAATAGCATGCGCGATAGCGGACAAAACAGCCATGGCGCCGAACAGGGCACCGGCTTCCGCACTTGTCCCACTCGCATGCAAGCACACCGCCCCAAGAGAGTGCATCGCTGGATTACCGCCGGACGTGAAGGAGTTTATGCACGACAGCGCTGTGAACACAGCGGGAGACGACGATCCAAAAACAGCCACTAGCGCATCGGCTAACCCGTCTACAGCTACCGAGCACTGCGCCAGCCGCTGGTCAAAGCGCATCTCGGAATAGATGGAAAAGTTCGGGGAACCGGATTTAGGCTTTAGATAGGCAACGATAACTGCAGATGAGAAAATAAGAAACTCTCCGATTACCTTTTAGAGTGCGCGACGTACTGGGAATGAATGCTAGAAGGTTGATGGCACGCGATATCCAGAGAAGCGACATGTAGAACCCGAGCTATCGTGTCCTGTTAACTCTCGTTGCGATACAGAGGCCCAACACGTACCTCACTGCTAGTCCAAGAATAGATATGTTTGGCGTACAAGTACTTGATCTGGTATATGCCCTGTCAACGTTATTTCGTTTGAATACATTGTCACGGGAATTGCGACCAGCTTACAATTGAGACGAGATAGATGAACAAGCCAACACCTAGAAAGGTCAGATTGTAATCTCTCCTCGAAGATCCGAGCACAGTGCGCGGCGTGAATATTGCTATGGGCGAAATCAAGGCAGCGCCGAGTTTGGTGACTGCTCGGCGGATGGAAAGCAGAGAGATCTTGGGTATAGAGCTTAGGTTGTCGGCGTTGATTATGCGACGATCTTTCTCTAGCGATTCCGGACAGATGAAGACCAAGTAGCACAGAAGCGTAATGAGAAGACCTGCGCTGATGCGGAATAGAAGATATGGATCGTCTTTGAACACTGAGAGAGCAATTCCGCCGAGCTAGAGGATGTTATTCAAAAGTTACACGCGGTGAATCGGACACGTACCCATGGCCCGAAAGCTAAGCCGATGAAAACGATGCCTTGCATTGTGCTGAATATCTTGGATCTAAAACGGTTGTCAGATACCCAAAAAACACGCATATATGCGCGTACCTAGATCCATGTTCAGTACAATCGGCCATATAGCTGACGAGAACAACGGTGAGAAGCATTATGGGAGATTACTAAGAACGCACGCGTGCACAACGCCGTTGAATGACGAGAGGCCCCCGACTGCGCCGTCGAGCACAAAGCCAAACATAAGGAGGTGCTCCGCGTACGTGGAGAAGAACGAATTTTCGGTTGTCGCGAAAACGAAGACGATATCACTGTTGGGTATCGATTTGAGTAATCATCTCGATTGATAACGCGCCGCACGTACAGGCTGAGGGCGCCCATCAGACTAGCAAAGATGATAGGCTTCCGGCCAACTGAGTCTCCAAGCTTGCTCCAGGGCCCGGTGGTTATCGCGCTGAGGATGCTCATAACGGTCATGATTGCTAACGTACTCGATAAGCGTTATCACGAAGATGAGAGGTGTACGTACACGCTTGTAAGCTAGCAGCACCCTGCTGTACTTCTGGCAGAGAAGTACACTCGTCCGGGAGATTAGAAAGTGGTTCTTGTACAGCGCGACAGGCGATATCGGTGTAGACTTGAATACGCGGAGCCAACGTCATCCCCCGCTGCGTTCAAGGCGACAGTTAAGATAGGGAGCAGCATTCTCAAGCGATGCTTACAGCCATGGAAGCTACGACCACGACTGGCATCAACCTAAAATATCGGGTGAGGTGAAGGCCCATCGGCCAGTAGGAAAAAGTTGCAGGGACTTACCAGAATGGGTTTGCCTTCCATCTATGTCTGGACGGTGCCAGTAACAGAGGGACAGTCTCAAGTGAGGGCTCAGAATGAGGCATGATAGTGAGAGGGGAGAAAGAGCTATACTTGGAAAATGTGAATTAACCACTTCATATGTCGGAGCCGAACGTGGTTCCCGGCAAGTCGAGAGGGGATGGCCTTATTTTCCCATAAACGAGGGAATTTCTGGTAGAGTACCCGATTGCCTGAGCTTGATGGTGGTGGTTACTGGTCAAGAAACGTTGAATAGAATGAAAGAACTACCTCTCTTCCGGTTTACGTGTCAAAGTTATCAGATAGAGAGTATCTTATCCGCCTAGATCCGTATTCCATCCTCCGTCGTTCATATCCTGGCGTTGTTCTGGCTCGTTCTGGTCAAGCTCTGGTCTTTCTAATTTCCGGTAGTGATTCTAAGGGCTGGTAACACGCGATACTATTTAGGTTCTTTAGCTTTTGTGGGTTGTCTCTCCCTCCCTCTGAAAACCAGTCCAGTAACGGTTTAGAGTAGGCAAAATTGACACGGATATCAACACTTTGATAATAAATACCATTTAAAGGTGGGTCTACGATGCTAAAAGGAATGCAGCAAAAATTGTGATTGAATGGAGAAGACAAGAGACCCTTGTTTCGGACTCCGGCGGCTTCGCAAGGTTGCCGGCGGTTGAGTGTCAGATTTCGTAATACTCCTCTTCTTTTCTGCTTCTTCATCAGTGCTTTGACGGCGCTTGTAAATAATCAGTAAAAGCAGTCAAACATCCTTACCCATCTCTTACCTTACCCCCATCATCAATCCTTTCTTTACCGCCGCTCCGGCGCGCGCCCTATCTCTCTCCAGTCAACGGCACGCTCCCCAAGCTATCCCCAATGGACAAGCCGCCGCCCAAACGAAAGCGTCTCGCAAAGGTTGGTCTCTGACTTCCGTGTCCATTTTCTCCTTGTCTCATCGTACCAAGGCTTGCGATGGATGTCACAAGAGCAAGCGACGATGCGACGGAACGGGTATGTTTTTGTCAATGCTTCTTGACTTGGGTACTGAGAATTCGCAGATCCGTGTAGTAACTGGTACCTCTAGGTGTCCTTCTTCCCCCCTTCATACTCACTAGATTACAGTTATTTTGCTTCAAAACCGTGTACCTATACCGATTCCACCGGTCGTCCGGTACCCCCTCCGAGATTACCTGACGCTCAACCTCAGCCCCAGCCCCAGCCTCATCCTGCGTCCTCACAAGCATCGTACCAGTTCCCTCAATCTCAGTCGCAGTCTTCCCAGTCTGCCTCTTCGGCAAGAAAGCGCTCCCACTCCGAAGTCGATCCTGAGACCCTGGATCCTTTGTTGACGAGGGAATTGACCAACCGTACGGCGAACATCTGACCAAGTCTAAGACTACTGCTGACCTTATCTCTAGTATTCTTCGCGCATTCTCATCCAGTCGTATCTATAATTCACAAACCCACATTTACCGCCGCACTGTCCCACAATCAAGTCCCGCGGTACCTCGTAAACGCTGTCTCTGCCATCGCTGCCCGCCATAGCAAGCAACCTTCACTTCAGGTCAAGCCTGCGCGCTGTGCAGGACGACGTTTTCAGGATGCTGCGATAGCTCTCATGTTTGATTCTTCTGGGCGCCTGACCGCGCCAGCAACTCTCCAAACGGCCCAGGCTCTATGTCTTCTATCCACCTACGAAATTGTCGCACATGATGACTATAAATTCGACAAGAATGGAAAAGACAAGAGTCACTCTGGATGGATATCAGGGGAACGCTTTCGGGCGCTCACGCTTCAACTAATCGAGTCTATGAATGTTCACACTCCCGAGCATCCTGTGTTATCTTCGACACCTTCTTCCACCATGGTTACCGAAACTCTGGAACGGGAATGCATCCGGCGCATCTTCTGGCTCATGTACGTTGTGGATTGTGTACGCGGCGTCTGGTACGGCTGGACGGGTGGAGGCATGTCGCATTCATCTCCCACCACCGAGGGGTTAAGCATCGGTGGTGGCGTTATGGGCTTCAGCGAGGCCGAGCTCCGCCTTCGCTTACCTGCTGATGAAACCAGCTTCGAAATGGGCGTGGTACACCAAAGCCTGCCGGAGTACCTGTATTTACCGGCAGTGCGCACCCACTATGCCTCCGAATTCGGGCACCTAGTTCGCGTCATTACTATTCATCAAAAGGTGGAATCGGCTCTGGATGTGTTAGCTCAACCTGAGACAAAGAAGGTTGTAGCAGACTGCGAGCGATTATTGGAGGTACGTGTATCTCTCAGCCTTTACGTCTCGTTGCTCATTGGCATGTAGGAGTGGTCGTCTTCATTACCACCTCACCTTCTCTTTTCGAAACAATGTGTCTCTGTCCAGAAGTCTATGTTCGAAACTAGCTCTAATCTCGGTGCTTGGTGTTATGCTCTGATACACGTTTATCATGCGACTTCGTCACTTGCTCTCATTGTGGTATGTGTCATATGTTGCAAATTTCACGAGTTAACGCGCTTCAAGGCCCGACAACGTCTCGCAGAGCAAAGCCGCACAACTTACAACACTCCCGATCTAGATTTCATCATGGACCGGATATACAGTATCATGAACATGCTTGGATCTCGCGCGAAGTACAGCTTCATTCGTGAGTTTCTCTCCACCTGGTGTGCGAAATGTTTGTTGATGGCTCCCTTGTCTGATTAGAGGGTTCCGTTCTCTGGGTAATGTGATGGTTTCATGACGATGACCCTTTGCTAATTGACTTTTGTAGCCGCTTATCAAGTACCTGGACATGGCCAAAGATCCTCAGGTCATGCTCTGGCTTGACGACTACGAAGATCTCGCTGGAGTCCGAATGGAGCGTCTTGTCCGCGACCGATGGGGAGATCCTCATGGCCCCTCTTCCTTATGTCTGAGACATACCACTCCCGCCGTACCGCTGCGTCCATCTCAACCTGATCGTTCCGATACGAACATTGATCCCGTACTCGTAACCCCGAAGGAAAAGTCTTTCCACTTCGCGCCGCCCTTATCAAATGGCAGTGACAAGTTACTTCCTTCTCTCAAGTCAAGTGGGTTGCTTGAATGGAGTAACCCTGCACCAACGAGTCTTCCTCCATTGGGCTTGCAAACGGAACGGAGAGGACCGTCGGATTCAGGTCGGTCGTTACCTCTAAGCCTGTCATGGCTGGCCAATGACTCGCGATGATTGATTCTACACTACAAAAATACGGAATGTACGCGCTTAATGATGTATATATATGCTTGTATGATACGTATCGTTTAAATACTTTCTCGCTCTACGTGAGCGCACTTAATTAGGATACGGACGGGTGCTATTACTACTGCCTTGAATGATTACCTACAATACAAACAAATTCGCATTACTCCAGTCCCATCCGATGTGAACGCTTTTCTCCCTTTTGAGAACAGCGGAGCGAGGCGGAGGAGGGAAGAGGCAAATTATCCTTGATGATCGGTGCCACCATGACAGTAACCTAATCTGTGAACGACCCTAATGTCTCAGTTGAAGGAGGACAATCTCAATCTCAGTTCACGATCTACCGCGATGGGCGATCTCATTGAGCTTGACTTTCCGAGTCGGAGACGAATGCACGCAGTTCGAATTTCGGGGGGAGGTATCATCGTATTGTACGCAAAGGTATGCACAGGAGAAACTGCGCTCTTCACAAGAACGGCTCTAGAGCCTGAGGCGGATACAGAAGCGCCACTCGGGGGCTCGACGGATTGGAAATACTGTAGTTAGGTGGGTCGATATATCCCCTTGAATGACGCCACGCAACTCACGTCGCCCCACCATGGTCCCGTAGCCCAGTATGCGGCACCAATCTAGGAGCCGCCGGCTTGGCGCAGATGCTGCCGTATACGGAAGCAATGCTTGGAATGTTACTTGAATATATGATAAATATTCATGTATGAAGCTACATGGAGAAAAACTAGCTGTACGTACCAGTCGTCGTTGGATCCAGCGTAGATTTCGCCTAAAAAGGCCTTGAGGCCAGTTTCTTGCAACCACGCAGTGGCGTTTTTAATTCGTTCAGCGCCAATCGTAGACGAGACGCAGGTGTCTGAGGTTCCTGAACCGTCAGAGTCGAGGTACTACTACTGATGCATCTCTGTGATTATTGTCAGGATTATTATCGCCACAGAAGATGGCACTGGCAATACAATATGAACGGAAATGGCGGTGTTGTCCAGAGTATCGGTGATAGTGTCAAAAGCATCGGAGTTGCCAGATGTCGTCCAGGCTGTGATTGTACTCGTCAAGGACCAGTGTTAGATTTCTCTACATAGGTGGGCGACGTACTCCATGCACCGGTCCAGGCTGCACCGAGTTCGTCAGCTTGACGTTACCAAAAAAAATGGAGGGGCATCACGTACAAGTCCCTTCGACAAAGATTAATTGGTGGCTCCAGTTGAACGCACACCATCAATCCCAGTGCATCTGTAAATGTAAGTCGGTTGAGAAGGCTTCCGAAAGAAAGCCCCCACCATCTCAACAATAGTAGTAGCAGCGATATCGTGCGGCTCGTTCATCAAATCTGGAAGACTTGAGTGTTGTCACCTAAATGGAGGAAGTGTCTGTACCGAAGATGACATTGGGGTTCGAAACGTATTTGTTGGCCAGATTCGTCCAGACTATGAGATGATATCAGGCGAGAAATTGACAGAGCCAAGCACCGGACGAGAACGTACAGGTTTGGAAGCTGTAGAAGCAATTAAGGGTGAAAAACTCAGTCAAGACGTGCTCGAGAGCGTGGATCCATCGTAGATCATGAAGTCATGCGCTGGAAGACGATCAGTTGTAGAAAGGAAAAAGCTTCAGCAATTGCGACGGAGGCCCTCTTTGAGGTGATGTAGTTGACGGTCTAAGCGCGCATATGCTCATTAGTCCGCCGAATATTTTCCTTCAATACTGACGCCGTTCAATAGACCGAAGTAATCTGCATCGATTCACCAGTGATTCCTGTGGCAGGAGGCACAAAAGAAGGGTACACAGAAGAAGTTGAAACCCAGGTCAACGAAGTACTAAGAATGCTATCAGTAACATGCCAATTGCTTTTCCTCTTGGGTCAACTCACATCAATAGAGCTTGGAAATGTTTCCTTTGTTGGTCCTGATGATGAAGAAATAACACCAGTAAGGGCGCCTTTCTTCTGGGAAGATACAATCCGTTCCAAGCGTTCCTGGGATGTAGGCATTCCCGAATTCAGCCCCGGCTTCATTGACACCAAAGTAAGTGAATTTTGTTAGATCTCCCGAGCAATTCCAGCCGCATCAGCTACAGCTAAAGTTGAAGGTGACGAAGTTGAGGTTGTGGCGGGTGCCGACGTTGTTTCCCCACAGGCGACCGAGGTTGACGACATGGCCTGAGTCGCTACTACACCTCGACGTAGATACATGTTAGAAGGATTGCGTCGTGGAAGAGGTCGATTCGGCGACACCTAAGAATGGGGAGAGAAACAAACAATGAAAATAACCTCATGACTGAAACGCGAGTGAACAGGTTACTACCAGAGTAAGCCTGTGTGTTGAAACGGTGTAGAAAGTTAGAAAAACTCGAAGCAGAAGAAATCGTTTTATGTGAGCTTCGGTCTGCGCAAGGCGGGCGTCCATAGAAACCCGGAGAGACGAGAACCAACAGCGCGTAGTAGTGGTGACCTCGAAATAGAATTTAATCCTTCCGTTCGGCAAGCGTTCATCGTCATTAGTGCGTCCGAGCATTTTCCAGAGGGCATAGTTACAAAGAGTACATACACAAACTTACTAACAAAATGAGGCATGCTCGTGAGAAAACAATAAATACCAGTGAAGAAAGACTCACTATCCTACACGTTCTTCACTATTCCTATTTGTTCACCTTACATTTGAACCGCCAAGCCCGGTACTCCTTCTCATGGTTCCAAGGTTGGACGTGCCTTCTCCGCGATCGTCGTTATTATAATTATACGACGACCGCCTGTTAGAGTCCGACATGAGATACTGGTAGGGAGCAACGCGCTCCCAGTCCCAAAATGGTCTTTCGCGTGGTTCCCGACGTGGTTCTGGTTCGCGACGATTATGGCGATTTAGTAGATGGGCACCTAATCCACCAAGAGCAGCCCCCGACCAGAAGCCAGGCCGCCAGCCAGGTTCTTGATAGGTCTGGGGAGCGCTTTTTGAGTAGGGAGGTGGTGGTGCTGTAGGACCAGGTCCATCGTCGCCATAACCTCCGGGGAACCATCCAGAAGAGGCACCAGGGCGGTTGGCGGGCGGATCGCGAGGTCCACGCTGGCTGGCGCCACCTGAGCGGGACAAACAAGATGAAAGAAAACTATACAAGATGATTCCCAAGACGAAGAAAAACAAGACGCCGAAAATCACAGAGGCGACATCGAGTGCTGTAATAGGAAATTAATAACGCTATCGATGCTGCAAGGGCGATTATGGTCGTACACTTCTCGGTTTTGACTGCCTTGTCCTTGCCTCGGACAGCGCCTGGAATTTCTACCAGACGATATTCCAAACCGCATGACCCTGATGACCGGGTTAACAATCCTTTCCTTCAAACGGATTTTAAGTTACCTTTGAGCACCTCAGGATCTCCAGGACCAGACCATCCCTCACAGGATACCTACACATCACGCTATTTGAGGAGTCGGCTTCAAGAGAACAGCACCATCGTCCCTACCTCAACTCTGCCAAGACGTAGAGAATCAGGCAAGTCTGTTTCACACTAGAAGAATCGTGAAAAGATGGGTCCAGAGGTGAATGTTTCGATATACCTTCCAGTCCACATCGATCCCATAGCCACCATCATTCTTGCAGCGTATAACGTCGGGTTGATAATATTTGCACGGCTTCCCCACGCAAGTCAACTGAGGAATCGGATCCGTGCGTCGCGCCTTGGTTTCCGCTCCATTGTAGAACGTTAAAGACGAGATACTCGCCAGCTTCACTTTCGACATGACCGTTAACTAGTACGGAGCAGTTGAATGATCGGCCTACAGCATTGATCAGAAAACGTGGCACAGACGTGTCGGTGGCGTGAGTCTAAGCTAAAAGTCCCGGCTCAATGACGTGACGCGTCGGCGTCTTCAAACGCAAGTTCCATCCACACAGATTCAACCATACGTATATGACTACGAAATGACAAGACCTTGGCGAGGTCAAGGTCTTGCGCGCATGCTCAATATATCATGTGGGACTTCCGAGATACCTCCAGTGGGAACCGTGAGATATCTGACCCAATGTTCACAGGTCAGCGAAACCCACAGTATCCATTAATGAGTGCAGTACCAACAAAGAACGTGTAGAACGTCAATGACATCACAAAACCCGACTAAAGCATATATCTGGATATAGTCATGCCACATACCCCGAATGGTGTGGTATACCGGACATACCATGTGAGGGTATATAAATGTGTCTGTTGTTGCACTATCTGGATATATACCCCCATGTATGTCACCTTATATCAGACTCCTTCCCATTCGCTCTTACGCCCAGCAGAATAATCTCTAATCCCTATACAATAAGATGTGGCGTAAAATGTAATTGGTTTGAACGTGAATTGAACTCTCGATCAAGAATTTGATGCTTAGATAAGTACTCCAAACCTTAATTATTCTGCTAGGGCGTAACCTTCCCATTCGCTCTTACGCCCAGCAGAATAATCTCTAATCCCTATACAATAAGATGTGGCGTAAAATGTAATTGGTTTGAACGTGAATTGAACTCTCGATCAAGAATTTGATGCTTAGATAAGTACTCCAAACCTTAATTATTCCCGCTACCTCCTGGTAGTGGGTCCCTAGATAGCCGTTAGTGGCTTCACTTTCTCTGCCAAAAAATCTGAAACCAATTCAGTCGAGCTCAGGGGCTTCTCAAACTTACACAGCCACCTTACGTACAACTTCCACGTTTTTTCCACGCGAGTGACGCCCCACCCAACAAATGCCTTTCCACTTAACGCCCGCGTCGCTGACCGCCACGCGCGTTTACCGCCTTTGTTACTCCGCAGCGGGATGCCGCCGTTGCACGTTTTCTAAATTTCACATGCTGGCTGTTTCTTAACCGGCGTAACCAATCGAATTGGTTCCTTCTTCACTCTTCCATGCCGTCTCATACATTTCCGGCGCACCGTTCTGGACTGGTGCCTCATGCTTGCTGCACATCCACACATCGCGGAATGTGTCCGCTTCATTACAATTGATCATTCATCATGCAGGGATGTCCGTCTAATCCCCAGACTTATACAGTTATGCACGCCAGGCTCTCAACCCCGCTCTCTTACCTTGTTCGCCCTTCATCCGCTTATCATCCACGACTCGGCTGTTGCTGAGCGCGTCTTCGCTCCTTTTTCGTCGGTAACCTTCACATCCGGTCAACTTGACTTGGGCGGTTTTACGCGTTTTCTCCATAGTGCTCGGTGCCTCACAGAATTGTCTATCGGATCGTATCGAGCTGTGAGGTATGGAGCTGGCTCGATTCCCAGCCAACCAATCTACTTCCCGCCATGTGTATTGGATACGCTTGGCATTCATTTATCGGTTGAGTCGGATGATGGTTTGTTGATTTATTTGGCGTCTATATCTCGAGCGAGGTCGTGGAGCTTGACGACGATTATGCTGCGCTTACCGGGCTCGGCGGCCAGTGGACTTGACGTGCTTTTGGCCAGTGTCGCTTCCTCTCTGACTTGTCTCAAACTCGTGATCTTTTCCGGAGGTGTGAATCGCATCGCAAAGGATGCGGCTTTGTCTGACCGCCTTTTTGTAGACGTCTATCCTTTGGTTCCCGATCTGAGCGCGGCGGTGCATATTGAACAGCTGGATATTCAAGTGGATTACCGCCATTTTCAATGGCTAGTGGATATGCTCCAGGTTTTTCCCGCAGGCACTCCATTGTCTGTTTGTTCTGTGACGATGGAGTCCGTAACCGACACAAAGCGTACACCAGATGTCATCAGCGGGACTTTCGCCTACTTGTGGCGTAATTTAGGTGTTCAGCTCAGACGCATTACACTCTTTACGGCCTCCGTGCGATTATTGGTGCGCTGTCCTTCTGTTTATGCTGCTCGATGTCTCGATCGAGCGAAGGTTTTCGGATTGTATTTGAATGCGTCTCGCGACATCCGTACTCCTGTGGTTATAAAAGTTGTGGGGTAGAATTTCATTTCGTTGGCGCCATGCCGAGTCCAGACGTCGCGACATGCATTATTGGACAGTTTTCTTATTCTGCGAGCATCAACTTAATGCGGTGCACCTCACACCGAAGTGCTTCAGTCGATTACACAGGCGGCGGTGTGACCGTGCGGCTGGACGAGTTGGTTATGACTTGCGGTCTTGACCTGATCATTGACCTGCAGCAGAAAGCCGACATTGAGCTCGGCTTTGATTGGTTTGTCAAGGTGATGCTATCGGGTAGACTGGATACAGGTGGGGCTTTCTTTTTAAGTGATGAGCTCTTTCTCGACGCCATTCACAGATCACATTATAAATGTTAGCTTTGGACATGTCGTCTCGCTCTTCAGTTTCATACTCGACTTTCGACACACATCGTATGTCCTGAACATGGATTGGAAACAGTTACTCGCTTCGTCAGCCGGCCATGGGCTATTGGCCCATGTTCCGTGTAAAAACGTCACCCATCTTCGTATATATCTTCTCGAGCATGTTCTCTATGGCGTATGTGATGGACGTCGTGCGCCCTACTGCAGGTAGCATCCCTTCTGTTTTGATTTTCAGTGATTAATTTACCGTTTTCAGAGCGATTGCGGATGCTTGCAACGATTTCGGCACCATTCCTAGTCGATTGACGTGTTTATTATTCGCCACTTTCTTATCGGACTCGTATTATGCGCCTTTCTATGCTGATATGACTGTCTTGATGAATGCCGTCTTTCGGCGTTCGCCTCAGTCTTCCATGACGACTGCTCAGATCCGTTTCGCTTGGACCGCGAGACAGGATTCGTTATCATACTGGAGTGATCCCACTCTCGATCTTTATACGTTCCACAGCGGTAGGAAGTTGTGGTCTATGAAGTATGAGGAGATCCGCAGTGTTGCCGTGGCGCATGACTTACCCGTTATCGATTTGCTGGCGGAGGACATTCGGGTGTGTTTGGTTCAACATATTCTTAGCGGAGACTGCACGAAACAGTCTGGATTTCCGTTGTGTTCTATTCCTGTGGGCTGTCTGGATTATTTGGTTCACTATGTATATAAATGAACAAGCTGGACAACGTGTGTTCTCATTTTCTCCTTCGTCCCCCTTTTTCCTTCTCTTCATTTCATGCCTGCTGTACCTCATGATCTTCAGATATTGAATGCGTTCGGTCATACTTTGGGCCTTGTTGTGGCTAGCGACACTTTTCGGACGACGGTTTCCTCAAAATGGCTTCGGATAAACAAGGTCGACGCTCGACGTGCCGGTCAATTTTTACTGCTGGTAGCGTTTGAAAGTCAGGTTAGGTTAGGTCTTTGGACCTTACCTACCATAACCGTTGACCGCGCGCCGCAGGCGAAAAATTTTTTAGGCCTAACCGTAGACCGTAACCGCTGCATGACCATAACCGGTCATAACCGCGGTCTTTAGACCAGTTAGTGACCGGTCTAACTGCTCTTCAGTCAGACCGGTCAGTAACCAGTCATGACCGCCCTAACCGTGCGACAGGACTCATTATGGCTCCAGTCCAGAGGCTTGTCCTAGTCGAGAGATCATAGAATGGTATACTCACGAATGTGAGTATACCGCATGACCACGCCAAGATTGATTTCTTGTTACACTGTGGCTTAATTATATATGTACATGTATACGACTGATAGGAAGCATGATGAAGGGTCTCAAGGGTGCTGCAGCGGGCACGCAGATATTTTGAGCTGGCGCGGGATGCATAATGATGCTACCCGCATACCGGCTACAAAAAAATAGCGAGGGTGGGAGAGCAATTGAGTGAATTGATAGCCAAGATAGGCCAGTAGTGTGAGCAAGACGGCACATGCTCGGTGCGTCGTGTTTGGAGTGCGTCATGCTCCGGTCGCAGGGCGAGTGTAGAGCGGAATAGGATAGAAACAAATGCCGCCCACGTTGGTGGGGCTTACGCGTCGTGGACGATGCCAAGCTGAGTCGGTAGTATCTGGAACAAAGGTCAAAGACCTCGATGGCGTTTTTCTACGCCATCAAGGCCACGAACATGCATGAAAAGTGCAAAGAAATACGCACCGTTCTGGGCTGGATGCGTCCGTGACGCCACCCAGCCCGACTCCAAAATCCTCGCCTCTTTTCCTGGAGGCTTACCCAGTCGGGGCAGTCGTCCTCGCGGCTGCTCAAAAGCCGTTCTCCATCGTCGTCCGTAATTTACTGCCCATTTGTGGGGCTTACGCGTCTCTGGATGGCCGTTGCTAGGGCGTCGTGGCCGTAGCAACGGCCTTTCCTGGCGGCGGGAACGTTGTCGTTCACGTTTCTTGAAGCCCGCGGTCGAGACAGAGCAGCCTCGATACGAGGGCTTACGCGTACATGAGGGCGTCCAGACGAGGAAGAGCGACAACGGTGTCGCGGGTCGATGGTGGTGGTTGGTGAGAGAGTAAGACGACTCGGAACAGTGTTCGATCACTATCCGGGTTGTTCGGATCGTACATCCGATCACGAACGGAACGAGCTTGTCGATGCTCGGGACGGCGACGACGAGCCCGGAGTGGATATTTAAATGTCGGGATCTTGTACAATATAGTTATTTTATGTATTACAATGAAATTTTTGGTGATACTACGGCGTGTAGATATAGAAATGACCTTATGTAGATAGTATACCATTCAATTCCCACAAAATGGCGTGCTCCAGGATGCTACACCACCCCGGAGACCCAGATTTTTGATTATGCTGGTGCTCTATAGTATATTACATTAATTCTAACTATGCTCAAGGGTGTCGACCGTAGCAAAACATTGTCGTTGTTCAAACGATACGTTGTACATTGCACTAGTAGACACATTCTAGTCAACAGTGCTAAAAATCACACCAAAAAATAAATTACTCTAATCAATCGTGTGAACGCATCCGTCAATACGCGACGTCTCAAATTGCATTCGTTCTTGCGCTGGAGCTCGCGCAAGTCGTCGAAAAGCACCCGGTCCGATCATCCGAGTGGTGATCGAGACGCTTTTTGGTGCTCGATCTCTCCCTCTAACCACCACCATCCCACGACGCCTGGATCCCGACGACTCAACCAGGGGACGCGGGTCATCCAGGTGTCCTTCTGCTTCAATCTGACTCTTTCTTTTCCTTTTTTTGTGCATACGCGGGCTTGAAGAGCCCCGGCGGCCCCGCTGGACGCGTAAGCCCTCCAACGAGGCCGCAAATCTTCAACGACGATGTCAGAGAAGCCCCGCGGGGCAAGGAGCATGAGAGAGTGACTTGGGAATGCGACGCCGCGCTGTCTGCTGACAGGCGGCGTCGTCAAGGTGCGTTTTTTTTGTGCTATATTTTCTTATCCTTACAACGTCTACACCAATAACGGCAGCCACAACAACGACAACGACAACGGCAACGACAGCACCGCCGCTTCCATCGCCATAACAAGCTCACACTTCCGCATACAACACGCCCACAGCTACCCCAAAAACGGCACGCCGACGTGGCGATTACAACAACCACGGCCACGACAATTAACCGCGACCCATCACCATGGCGACGACGGC